>CABHPP010116111.1:0-29303 GCA_902168425.1 Peromyscus attwateri
AAAAAAAAAAAGTCCTCTGGGGGAAAATTTTTTTAGCACCATGAATTTAAACTTGGTCTATATTACAAGACCTCTTCTCTGAAAACAAAAAAACTGGCTTACCCGAGAAGAGAGCTATTGGCATGGTGGACAGAGGCATTGTGTCTGCCTTTCAGGAAGACTACATTCATTCTTCATGTGTATGTGTGACAACCATACTTTATTCTAGCAGTGAGATTCTTCAGTTAATTTAGTGCTTTATCTTTTCATTCCCCATAGAACACTGATTCTCTAACAATGAACATAATCTGATACATACTGTGAAAATGGAACTTTTACTTTATAACAGGTCAGCACAAATACTTTGCAGGGTATTTCTTTAAAAAGCAGTATAACAGTGATGCCGAAAGATTTCACACAGCCATCTTCAGATCGGACATCATTGCTACAGGTCAAGAGCCTTTGGCAAGTGACTGATCAATCACAACACTACTGACGTGTTCATTCTTTATCAGTTAAACTTGAAATAAATCAACAACAAAATAAAACAAGGACAAGATCCAAGCTCTGTTGAGCAATGACTGTGTTTGGTAATGGGAAGAACAATGAATTTGAGTCGGTCTGTCTGAATTCTTGTCTTTGTCTGTGGATGGATTATCTGAGAAAGCAACCTTAGTTAAGAGTTCTTCACTTCTAAATTGACAGAGCTACCTTTATGGTTGTCTAGAGTCTTTCTAGGCTTAAACTTCCACAATCATCAAGTTCTTGGCATTGATCCCTTAACTGATTCCCATGGGATAAAGTGAAACCTCTAACAAGGCAAACTCGCAACCAGTTCCACCTGTAAAGCCCAGGTCAGTTCTTTATCGCCTGTGCCCCATGTCATCTCAGTCCTCAAATTCACAAACAGCTTTAGGTTCCCTACAAGATACAAACTCAAAGTACATAGTTTCATGACAGGTTACAAAGTCACAGAAATCAGAAGAAAAACCAGAATGGAAGAAATATGAGTAGACCCCAAACATCCTCTTTGGTGAAACAATACAAGAACTCACTAACAGAAGAAGGCAAGTTCATATGTTAATTATACTAATTACTAATGCATATTAATTCTTCTTTGTGAACATGCGTAAAATACATATACAAAATTAGTCCTCTTTGAACACATTTAAAGTCCAGATATGTAATTGAGTGTTTCTGGTGCTGTGAGTTAGAATGTGGTATTTATCACACTTCCATGTGTTTCTCATTCTGGAGAAGGTAGAACTTTGTTTGCTCATATTGACTCCTACTGCATTATCTGCAAGTCTACCTCTTTCACACAAGCACAGAAATTAAAGAGGTGTGAGCCCCGTTAGGGCACTGTATCCATCCCTTGCTTTTCTTATCAGACCTATCCATCTTTCTGTTCTGAAAGACTGGATGAGGGGCTTTCATCTTTTCCCATTTGAAAGTCAAGTAGACTTCATCTCTTTGGATTCAAGGTCTAAATTTGTCCTGTTTCTTCTTACTGTTTTAATGGAATTCCTATCTCAACTGTATTTACACAACTTTGCATATTTAACTATGATTTGCATTGTGGAAATTAATTTAGCTCAATAAACATGACTGTGCAAAGCAAAATTACTTAGAAAATGTCATTTTCTTAATAAACATTATCCTTCTGCAAAAGCATTAAAATACTTTCTGTTTAGCAGTAATGGTTATTTTCAGCAACTGCATGAGCCTTGGAGCATTTTCCACACCTGACTTGTGATTCCTCAGAAAATGTGAAACTCACTTGCCTAGTGTCTGCTTCTCTCTCCAAAGACTGAGGATCTGCAGCTAGAGGGTCTCCGGACCAAAAGTTCCTAACACTGATCAATGGCTTCACCAGCTGGATATCTGATTAGGCTTTCCTGGTTGTCATTTACATTGTAAAATATAGATCTTTATCTTCATAAATATAAAATTACTTAATATACTATATAAATGACTACATATACTTATACTGAACGGGCCTTTTCAGACTATCTAGTCTCTTCCTGCTCTCTATTCCTTATGAGATTGTGATATTATTTTCTTATGGGGGTAAAATATTTCTCTTGAGAATCACTAAAACCAAAATTGAATTTCTCAATTAATTACTATTTAGGATAAAGTCCAATAACCAAGTTTGAGGGGAAAAATAATTAAGACACAGAAATAAATCATACTACTGAAAAATAGTGCATGATCTAATGAATATTATACCTGAATGTTTTCAGACGATTAAGCCAAAGTATTTAAACTTTTTGTTTGTTTGTTTGTTTGTTTGTTTGTTTTTCGAGACAGGGTTTCTCTGTGTAGTTTTGGTGCCTGTTCTGGATCTCTCTCTGTAGACCAGGATGGCCTCGAACTCACAGAGATCTGACAGGATCTGCCTCCTGAGTGCTGGGATTAAAGGCATGCACCACCACCACCTCCTGGCTTTATTTAAACTTTATAGTTGAAAACTAACACAGGGCCATGTTTTTAAATGTCCTGCCGAAGCCATCATGTAACACAGCTTTCATACAGGTCAATTACAGCAGCCAAACATGCTGCGGTTGTTGGTTAAAATATTATTTTGGGCTTTTGTTGTTGTCAGTTATATGACCTACAAGTTACATCTTTATTTTCTACTATTTCTTTGATATTAGAACTAGGAGTTCTTGATTTTCCAAATAAATTTTATCGGTTTCTACCTTGTTTAGCAACTTACCACTGAATCTATAAAGTATTGAATAAAAATTGCCCACTGTAACAAACGTTCCTCTGGCTCATACCACAGTACAAAGATTTAGTAGGAATATAAAGTGACTATTTCTGTCAGCAATACCAATACTTCAAAATTTTTCACCTTCCCAGATGTTGGTGCAGTGAAACTTGGGGATACTCAGAAACTAGGATGAGAAATATAAATGTGGACAGAAGCTTAAAACTAGCTTTAGAGTAGACTGGAAAGAGAGAAGAACAAAAAGCCAGGTCTGAGAACAGGACAAGGGCCTTCCAATAGAACCCTGCAGTGCTCTGCAGGCTCCACTTAATAAGGCACAACAGCTGGAAATGGTAGGCCAGTGACACCAGAGAGGGGCCCGATCCCACAGCCATCAGTATTCTGCATCAATGTGCTTTGCAATGGTGTTCAGCTGAATGTTGGATGTCCCTTCGTATATTGTACCTTAAACAAAAGGGAGAGAGAAGGACAATTAGGCGTTCACCCACAGCCATGTAAGACATGAGTGCTAAAGACATTAGCCCGCATTTGCACTAAGTACCAGGATTCAGTGTCCACAGTAATTCTGACTAAGGTAACACTTTTCCATTTGATCTGTAGAGGACTAGAATCAGCTTTGAACAGTTGAGGATTTAGCTCTCAGAGCACCAGTGTGTAAACCCAGCCACTTCTAAGGACCTGGCAGCTTTCAGAGCTGCTATTTACTGTCCTCACTGCTGGTGGAGCACTGGAGCACTGAGGCATGATGAGGCAGCTGCCTTCTGAAATGAGAACCATACTTCAAAGGACAGTATTAGACTACGGGAACGGCAAATACTAGCAATTTTAGTAACAGAAAAATGAAGATAGTGGACTTTGTCGCAGATTTCTTAGAAGGTCTACTGGGGCATTTTAAGAGTCAATTTGATGTTTTTAGAAATATAAATTCATTTTTCTGATAGGACGAAGAAGGAAGAAATCCATCTATGAAGAAAGTCAATAAACACACTGCGGAGATTAAAACTGCTTTAACCTAAGTACTAGTAATACAAAATCGACAAATACTCTAGCCCAAACACCCACAGTGGCAAACAAAACAAAACCAAACAAACCATCAAAAGTCTACTGACCGATCTTTGCGTCTCGGAAGAATTTCTCCACAGGGTAATCTTTGGTGTAGCCGACTCCTCCCATCCACTCAATGCACTTACTTGTGGTTATTCCGGCAACCTACCAGAGGCAAGTAGTAAATCAGAGAGTAGAAGTCTGCAAACGTGTGCATGATGAGCCTGTGAGGGGCAGTTTCAGGAGCACGGACTGACTGTGAGCAAGGGGAAGGGCTCCAGTTATTTTTAAGTCTCCACACTACTTCTTTAAAATACCCTATTAATTCACAGAATTTTTTTTAAAGAAATCAGACTTGTTAATATGCACATGCTTGCCAACAGGGCATCATTTATTAGCAATATTTATTGAGGGCAGGGGAAAACAAACACTGCCCCTTCGGTCCTTGTGTTCATTTAGAGACAGACATTAAACCAACTGGCATAGAAATGTGTGAGCTGCAGAGAGCAGAAGAGCTTGTCAGAAAAACTGTTGTGATTTAGATGGTGAGCTGAGGAAAGAGTGTGGCTGGGCCCCACAACACCAGTTAGGGGTATTACACGTTGAGGAGCCACATGTACAGGGCTCCAGGGAGAGCAGGGGCCCATTGGTCTCAGGGACCAGAGAGACCGGGGTCAGGGTGAGAGAGGAGGAGAGACTAGAAGGGCAGGCAGGCCTTGGACGAGGGCCAGCAGCTTGGCTTCCGCAATGGCTCCTCAAGGACGTCCAGAGAGAGTCTAACCCCTAGAAACCACATGTGCTACCTTACATGATAACAGAGGGGCTTTACAGCTGGGACTAAGTTAAGGTCTGGAGGTCAGAAAATTAACCTCGATTATTGAGATGGAGCATGTGATCCCAACAGTGCTTCTAAAGGAGGAAGGGTGCTGGAGAGCTAGTCACTGAAGGCAATCTGACCACAGCAACAAGAGGGAGCCCAAGAGAAAGAGAGAGCTCTGAATGTGCTACATTACAGGCCATGAAGATAGACAAAAGGGCTGTGAATCAGAGCAGCCCTTGGGAGCTGGAACATTTTCCCCCGGAGTCTCCAGAAAGCCTTTCTGCTAACAGGTTCATTTGCTAGCTGTAAGGTCCATCTTACACTTCTGACTTCCCAAAATGGTAGCTAATAAAATGGCCTATTTCAGGACACTAAATTTTGGGGAATTTGCTTACTATAGCATTGTCAGAAATTAATACGAATATTGTTCTGTTTATTGTGAGAAGTCACTGAAAAGTTCCAAGTGACATCATGGACATCAAAACAACAGCAAGATTGGGCTAGGGACAGCAATAGGGACCATGAGATCAGCTGGGTGACCCAGGAGTTAGGTTAAGGAATGATGCATCCTGGACAGACAGGTGACAGAGAAAGAGAAATACAGAAAAAGGGGTGGGGGAGGGAAGGAAGGAGGGAGGGAGAAAGGAATGGGGAGAGAGAGATTGAGAGAGAGAGAGAGAGAGAGGGAAAGAGAGAAAGAGAGAGAGAGAGAGTCTGGGGGTTAGGCTCTGGGGTTTAGACTCTCTCTGGACATCCTTGAGACGCCATTAAAATAGTCAAACTGTTCATCCCCCTCCAAGGCCAGCTTGCCTTCCCAGTTTCTTTTCCCCTCTCACCCTGACCCCAGCTCATGGCAGTCTCTCATTTTAGGAGCTGTAAGGGTTAAATGGGCACTTGTCAGCATATCCAACCTGGAGCCCGTGGGCTGTATGTACTGCAGGAAAGCTATGAAGGCAGTCCAATACATCTAGAGATGAGAATGTCCAAAGGTTGGATATCTTAAATCTTGAGTCAGTGTCAAGACTGGGAGAGACCTGCCCCATGATGTAGGTCAACTCTCTTGCCATAGTTCCATGTGTACACAGAGAATGGGTATGTCTGAGTAGAAGGTATTACAAATGTAGATCATCTTTTGTTGGTGCTTTAAATCTCATATGATCCTGTCAAGAACACATCTTCCATGGCATCCACTTTACCCCAACTGAAACCATGGACCTGAGGCCATCACTCAGAGGAGGCCTCTATGTACTTGGGGTGGTGTGTTTCAACCTGAACTGGCCATTCATGAAAACACTGAGACACCACAGTAGTAATACATCTTTCCATAGCAGCTTTACCATTTCCCATTTCTACTGCAGGAAGTGGAAAGAGAACATTTTCTTCCTAGGAGGATAATCTAAGCTCAATCAATATTCCCAAGTGAAAGACTAATAACCTCATGTATTAAAAAAAAAAAAGGAGACTGAATAACTCCTTCTAGTTTACCTCTGATGTATAATACTTGGCCATAGATGCTTCTTTAATAAATGGCTTTCCGGCTTCTAGGAGCCTAGCAGCGTTGTACGTTAGTAATCGTGCGGCTTCCAGCTGGGTGGCCACCTGGGCCACTTGGTGTTGGAGCCCCTGTAACATTCAGACCCATGTTAGAAAATGACAGTTTGCAAAACGCGGCTTGCCTCTAACTGCAAGTAAGATACACAATGCTCACAGACTAAAAATACACCCCAAAGAAATCCAAACCCATTCCTTTCAAATACCTTAAATCTGCCATCTAAAGTTAAATAATACACTGCAGGTATTATTGAATCTTTTTTGAAAAATTTCAAAACTCATGTAATCCTTCACTGTTTGCTATGATTTTAAATAATGTCATCATAAAGTTAGGTTTTAAAACCTTGACTCCCACATTTAATAATTACTTTTAACTGTCTATGATAAAAATTGAGCTTACACTAAGTCTCAATAGAACAAAATTCTCAAATACTCTTTGCCTGATTGAATTAGGAAAATTTTGATTTTTGAACATGGTCTCAACACATTAAGTTGTTAGCTGTAAAGTAATGAAAGAATATTGGAAGCACCAATTTTCTTCCTTCAACTAATTTTATTGATGTGAGTCTATTCCCATGTTCAAGAAGTTCAAGTAGTGCCCAGTGGTAGTGGCACACACCTTTAATCCCAGCACTCAGGAAGCAGAGACAGGTGGATCTCTGTAAGTTCAAGGCCAGCCTGCTCTAGAGTTCTAGGACAGCCAGGACTACAGAGAAATCCTGTCTCAGAAAACAAACAAACAAACAAATAAATAAATGAGAATAGCAGTTGCTCTACTTTAAAAATCTTTAACTTTAGTGTGTGTGTGTGTGTGTGTGTGTGTGTGTGTGTGTGCATTTGCCCATGTGTGCTTGTGTGGAGGCAGAGAATGCTATTATTTTCCTCTAATGCTCTTTACTGTTTTTTGAGACAAGGATCTCACTGAACCTGGCGTGCATCCTTCCGGCTGCTGGCTTGTGAGCCTCTGGGATATGACGCCCTACCCCAGCACTTCCATGTCAGCATCACTCGGCTTTTATCTGAGCTCAGATTTCCAAGCTTGCCCCACAAGTCTTTTACCAATTAGGCCATGTCCCCAGCTCCCATATATTCTATTTTTAAAGAATAACTTTTAAAAGCATTATTTAAAAGTTACTTTCACCCTGAAATTGCCACTAAGCGCCTGGCAATGACCAGAATGACTTAGTGAGAAAATGAACATCAACTGTGGTAGTGATCAACAGTCCACTAAGCTTGGTTGGGCCATGGAGGGACATACTTGTAACCCCAGTACTTGGGAATGAGAAACAAGAGAGGTTGCTGCAAGATCACATTCAGCCTGGGCTATACACGGAGACTCTGTCTTAAAACAAAACAAAACAAAACCAGAAACAAACCCCAAAGACCTGATTTTCTAGAAATATAGCTTCAATGTTTACAACAGACTGGAATGATTTTCATACCCAACCTATCTAGCCGGTCAAGCATTTACTGTATGCTGGTTCTGTGTTGAGCAATGGGAGGCACAACATTGAGCACCTTAGCCAGAATTCCTTGTCCTCAGGGTTTGAGTCTAACAAGAATAGTCAATTAAATAACTTCAGTAATATGTGATGAAGATTAAGACATTCTCAATTAAAGCAATTACTTAATATTCCCATTAATGAAAAGCCTTTCCTAAATGAAAGGAGTGAAAACTGGCCGGGGGGTGGCTTATAAATATCTAATAGATTCTTTTCTGTGATATTTGATATTCACACTATTTTGATATGCACAAAGCCTGTCATAGATATGTAAGTTATGAAGTACACAACAAATGGGACACCTGCACACCTATGCAAAGAGTATCTCCCTGCTATGATATGTCTTTTCGCTTATGCCATCTCTTTCTGTGTTATGGGCATTGAACTCAGGGCCTTTGGCTACAAGCTAGGCAGGCACTCTACCATCAAGCTACACCCCAAGGCCACTGTCAGACCACTATGACATCTGTTTTCTTTTTTGAGGAAAATTTATTTGGTAATCAAATTCTCTGCCTTCCTTCCTTCCTTCCTTCCTTCCTTCCTTCCTTCCTTCCTTCCTTCCTTCCTTCCTTCCTTCCTTCCTTTTTATGAGATACTGTTTTGGTATATATCCTGACTGCTGGCTGGCTTCCGACTTGCTGTGTACCCAAGGCTGGTCCTGAACTCATGGCAATCTTCCTGCCTTAGCCATGCCATGCTAGTACTATAAGTGTGTGCCACTGTGCTTGGAAAATTTACTAATTCTTTTCATTTATGACTAGTCTGTTTTATGTCTCACTTATAAAATCCCTTCCTATCTTAATGTCATAAACATAGTCTCCTACTTCTTTCTCAAAACTTAAACTTTTTTTTTTACATGATTTCTTTGATGTATCTGAACTGTCTTTGCTGTAAGAAGCAAAGATAATTTCATTTTTTTTCCACATGAAGAGAGTAGTCTCACTTTGTGGCCTACGAGGCTGCTTCTACCATGTATCAGTCTGCACACATGCATGTCTGTTGCTGGCCTTTCTGTCTTTGCCTATTAGTCAGTTTTCCTGTTTTATGTGGATATCACTGTTCTATAGGTTTTTGATGGCTTTTTATGAAGAATTCAGAGATTATAATCATTTTTGCAAAATACCTTTGGGTCAATAAACTAGTCACCAAGGTGTTGTTTATCCAATGACCACAGGAGGTACCATGGGAGGCAGAAAAGTAACAAAGGTATGCCTCCTGCCTTGAGAAAACACCCTCCTACACACAAAAAAACCCTCATGATAGCTAGATGTGGGTCCCCTGAGAGCACTGTAAACACAGGCACTGCATGGAAGACATGCTCAAATCTATGCTGAATAATCAAGTGAGGATAGAAGGACGAGGTGATAGGCCTACCCTTAAAGCTCTGGAGCCTAGAGATGCCAAGGATGCCAGCGACACACCCAGGTGAAAAACCAGTCCTTGGTGAGAGGATAGGCAGGGATTACCCTACTGACTCTCATTAAAGTCAGTATAGTTAATGATCAAATTCCTCCCCCACCCCACCCCCGAGGCAGGGTCTTTCTACATAGTCCCGGCTGTCCTGGAACTCACTGTGTAGACCAGGCCAGCTTCAAACTCACAGAGATCTGCCTGCCTCTGTCTCCCAAGTGCTGGGATTAAAGGCGTGCGCCACCACTGTCCCAGCAATCAAATTTTGAATATCAAATTTCTGCCTGAAAAAAATCATACACCCCAACAGTTTCTAAAACTGCTACCATGGTTATACTCAGTAATTTACTAGACCCATATAGATATGTATACACACACACACACACACACACACATACATACATATACATATACTGATTCCTAGCTAACAGGGAAAATCAAAGCCCCTTTAACCTGTCTCACGGTTGGCCCTTCTGGCTGCCATCGGGAATCCATCATCTATGTCTATCCTGAGACAGTGTGCTGCTATACTGAAATGGAAACTAGACTAGAAGCCACCACAGAGCATCATACCAGCTACACAACTTTGGGAACCCATCTTCTATGTGTCCCAGTTTCTCTTGTGTACGATGGGGATAATGGTAGGAGCTGCGGCCAGTATAGGGTAAGCAGTCCTAATATGAAAATATGAAATCCAAAATGCTCCAAAATCTAAAATTTTTTGAGTATCAAGATGGTGCCACAAGTAGAAAGTTCAACCCAGGTTCTTTTGTTTCATATATAAAATTATTAAAAGCATTGTATAAAATTAACTCAACACTACATATGGGGCATGTATGGAATATAAATGAATTTTGTTTAGATTCATCTCACATCCCCAGGATATCTTACCATGTCCACAAAAATGTCCCAAACTCTGAAAACATCTGAAGCCTGAAACATTTCTAGTGCCAGGCATTTCAGACAAAGTCACATGAACCTGCACCGGGCAGAGCCAGGGTGTGAACTCAGGAGATGGCAGACTTCTGAGGTCGTGAGGAGACTGCTCTCTAGGGCCCACCACAGCATCCCGAACACTCAACAGCTGCCTCAAGGACTATGGTTCTGCCCTCGGAAAAGATTAAGGTGGCCACATGCCCATTAATCCTCCCCCATTAAACATCCTTGCGGGACTCTCCACGGCTTTCAGCACAGGAAGAGGGAAAGCCCAAGGCAACAGAGTTTCATTATATACACCTGAAAATCATATACTCGTTTGCCAAACTGTATCCTTTCTTTAATGTATGGGATGGTGTAGTCAAAACATCCTTGGGCCAGTCCTAGCATCTGTTAAAAAGAGAGAGAGAGAGAGGGGAAAAAAAACCATAAAATTAAAATGTATTTTGTTACAAGTTTATGCCTTTAGTTACCCAAGTTGCAATTCCTCTCAAGGGAGGCTGAAGCATTCGAGAAAGGAGAAGGGGAATGAAGAGTTGAAGAGTCGGGGTGTGTTGGGTATTCACTGCATACCTTTACCCCTTGTATCTGACCATCTGGAGACAACGTGAGCTGATTTCATATACGGAGGAGTGAGTGTATCTAATTCCAGCACAGAGCTATGCTGATAGAATCAGGAAACTGCTCCCAAGTCCTCTCCACCAGGCTCTGATTCTCCAGGCCTAAAGCGAGCCCTAGGAGCTTAGACCAGGCTGACCCCAGACTCCAGACCGCAGATTGTTCCTCCAGTCCTCAGAGCCACGTGTGGGAAACCACTTCTCTTTGTTTGGTTTTGTTTTCTTAAGTCCAGGGAGGGAAAACCCAGGATGTGGACAAGCACTCTCCCCCTCAGGGGGCGAAGAGGGAGTAAGGGGGTGTGGCCAGAGCATCAGCATTTTCAAAAGCTCCTTGGGTGACTTAACTGAGGTTCAGACAGCCCAGGAGAGAATCTGGCGAAAACATTAATTTACACGCTTGAGGAACAAGTCAGGATGGGGTAACAGTTTTAGCTGAACTGTCTCATTGCTAACCAATTTCCATATCTATTGAACGATCCAAGCTTAAAAATGGGTTCTAAACTTCAACATTAGGTAGCTAGTAAATCACTATCTAATTATATCAAACTATGTAGGTTTTAAAAAAAGAAAAAAAAATCAATAGTTAAAGCTTTGGGGGGAAATGCTCACAAACATCAATATTTCATTAGTGTTCATTCACATTTTCTTTTAGCCTTTATTTAGTATTCTCTGGAGAAGAGAAGATCATATCTAAAATTAAGGGGACAATGCCCCACACTTCCCAAGTTAAAATGCGGTAGCAAGTTTTTTGTTGTTAGAGATGATATCATCTTCCAGCATGTCTCTATTGATGTGAAGATTGATTTCGGTCTTTAAATATTTTTTTCATCATTTTTTAATGAGTATGGGTGTTTTGCCTGCATGTATGTCTGCACCACATGTGCATGCAGGACCTTCAGATGCCAGAAGAGATCACTGGATCCCTGAGACTGGAGTTACAGCTGGCTATGAGCCATCACGTGTGCTGGGAATTGAACCTGGGTTCTCCGGAAGAGCAGCCAGTGCTCTTGACTGCTGAGTTATCCCTCTAGCCCCTGATTTTATTTTTTAGATAGGTTTACTATGTACCCAGGCTGCCCTTGAACTTGCCATGTCTATTCTCAAGCCCTCAACCCTTCTGCGTCAAGCCTTGTAAGAACTGGGATCACAAGCATGGGCCAATACCACTGAAGTTATCAACTGTGAGTGAAAATATGCATTTCTATCTTGGCAAAATGTTTCCATTGTAAATAGTAAAGAAATAAATTCTCTACCACTGCAAGGTTTTGAGGAACTGTGACTCTGGTTCACTGTGACATGTACCTTTTCCTCTACAAGCACACACTGAGACACTACATACCTGCTCTTAACATTTCACTGGGTTATGAGATATTGTAGAGTAATTGGAATAAAACCCATGTCATGGACTTCATGGTCAGAACATCTATATTATGCATATGTCTAGGAACCATGAGGTCTCATACTGGAGCTTTAATGCTGCTTCTGATGGAGTTACATAACAAGAAAACCTTTAAAAGCACAGGCCTGCCAGTATTCTTTTTAGCTTTGTTAGAAACTGAAGTTGAATATTGGTCTAAGAATAGTTTGTTAGGGTGAGGGTATTGCTCAGAGGCAGAGCAGATGGTTAGCACATTTGGGTTCCTGGATTCAATCCTCAGCAACCCCACCCAAAAAAAAAAAAAAAAGTTTGTTAATGAAGTTATGAACAGCAGAAAAGGGCTGGAGAGATGGTTCAATTCCCAGCAACCACATGGTGGCTCACAACCATCTGTAATGGGATCTGATTCCCTCTTCTGGTATGGATGAAAATAAAGCACTCATATACATAAAATAAAATAGGCAAATAAATAAATAAATATTTTGGCCGGGTGGCACACCTTTAATCCCAGCACTCGGGAGGCAGAGCTAGGTGGATCTCTGTGAGTTCGAGGCCAGTCTGGTATACAGAGTAAGATCCAGGACAGGTACCAAAACTACACAGAGAAAGCCTGTCTTGAAAAACAAAAAAACAAAACAAAACAAAACAAAAAAAAAAACAAAAAAAAAAAACAAAAAGAAAAGAAAAAATTGTGGAGTAATAATAATTCAACATTCAACTATTTCAACAGCTAACAGATGTAATTTTTATCAAAAATCTAAAAGCTGTAAGTTAGTAATCATAGTGAGTGATTAAAAACAAATACGTATCTGACTATTGATGAGTCCAGGAAGGGCTTGGGGGGCCCCAACTCTCACTGTTGAACTACCTGCTACTGACAATTTTTGGTGGGGGTAAGTCATTGTCTTCAGTTGTGTCCCCACCAGTGACTCCACCAGGCTCCAATGCACAGCCCCAACCCAGTGCTCACACAGATGGCCCTGGAAATGGTCACTGAACAAAACCAGTAGTCACAAACCCTGAATCTGGTAGGACGAAGGGGTTATGGTGTTGCCATACATACATACATATACATGGATCCTCACATAATAGAATATGTATCCTTATATAACAGGATGGTTGTTCTTAATTTTAAAAATTTCTGAAAGAATGAATTTCAGGTTTTAAAAAGTTAACTGAAAAATAATGCCATATTTAATATGTAATATACTTGGAAGTTACTGGTCTAGGTAATAGATAGTATTGTAATGTTCTCAAAGCAGAAAACAGCTGTCACTAATCCATTGTTTGATCTTGTGGACACTTACATAATTGACCGAAGTGGAGTTCGAGAGAAATAATCTGAACCCATTCCTTTTCTTCACTCAAGGGCAGGGTGCCACCTTGTGGTCATAAGCTTCCAGATACTGCTCTTACTGCAATTCTTTTTTATTTTATTTTAATTGGCTCAAAACATGAACGAGCTAAGATGTGACTTACCTGTGCAGCAATTCCTATTCTACCTTCATTAAGACTTCCTATGGCATACTTATAACCATGTCCAACTTTTCCCAAAACACTGGATTCTGGAACCTGAAAATACAAATATATACTTACTTCTACATTTAGATTTACACAATTCATTTTGATTCTAAATATACATAACATATAAATACACATACACAATTGAATGGATGTATATCCCCAACTTGTGTGCTATTACTCTATCACAGTATCGAGTAAGCTTCAATGAGCGAGGCTGCAGATGGCTCAGGGGTTGGGAGCACTTGTTTTTCCAAAGGGCCTGAGTTCAATTCCTAGCACTCAGTATGATGGCTCATAACCATTCATATCTCCAGTGCCAGGGGATCTGACATCCTTCTCTGACTTCTGAAGGCACCAGGCACCCATGAGCTACATATACATGCTCTCAGGCAAAACATTAATACACAGAAAACAAAACAAATAAATCTAACACAAGAAGAAAAAAACCCCCAAAACTCCAGTTTGATTGCCTGCTGACATCTGTGTCTCCTCACTATTACATACTCCCGAGCCTAAGCACAATCTACTTAGTAATGAATGAGTTTAGAAAAAAAGAACCTCATATAATTTGTCAATAACATAAATGAATAACAATTTACCTCCAATTCTTACTTGTATGTTAATAGTGTTAATAATAACTTATTAGAAATTTCAAAAACATGAAGTATTTTCAAAGGCAATTCATTGAGACAATTCATTTCTAGAAAAGTCTACTGTGGTGTGTGTGTGTGTGTGTGTGTGTGTGTGTGTGTGTGTGTGTGTGTTTCAGTGAGTGCACATGTGTGAGTGTGCACTCTCCTGCTCAGTAGTAGAGGAGAAAGGAAGAAAACAAACTATAATATTTCTTTATAATATAAAAAAATTAATACTAGAAGTGGAGAGATGGGTCAGTGGTTCAGAGGATTTGTCTATAATTCCAGTTCCTACATTCTCTTCTGGCCTCCCAGGGCATGCGTGAGAAAACGCAAAACAAAATTCACATACATAAAGAAAAATATCCTTGATACTTAATACTAGGAACAATAGAGAATACCTGGCTTTAGTTAGGAGTGAGAGCAGGGAGGAGCTGAGGAGAATAAGGGAAAGCAGGAAGAAGGAAGGAGTGAGGCTCAAAGACATCCATAAAGACATCTCAGTACCTCCATACACATGTGCCCACAAAAATCCCGGAGCAGTGGAACATCTGTAGCGACCCACCCTCCCCAAGACAGGCTCCATCTAGCTCAGTTTCAGAATCCTGGAGATCTTGTTTTGTGGAATGCTGCCTGGCTGCTTTCCACTCTCACTGAGCAACATCCCCATCTTGTGGCCGCTGGTGTACCGACTTCAGAATTCCTTCTCCCAGCAATGTTTGATTCACAAGTGCCAAGCTTATAAAGTGTAAATGTTTCAGAAGTGTGTAAGTTGTAAAGACAACAATAATTGAGGCTAACTTCTGGCATTTGCTCTCTAGGTCAGAGGCTGGACAGAAAAGTTTCCACTCTGGGCCTCAACTCCTGTGAAAAATGCCCTTGGTCAGGGCCTAATTGCTGACCAGTTCCACCAAGGACCCTTCTGTGCACACTTAACACCATTTGCTGTTTTGACATTTCTCTTGTACATTTCCTATGGTCCTACGTAAGGCTTATTTCTCATTAGTCTCTTACTGAATACTTCTAGAGTATTCTAGAATACCTACCTTGACATTTTCAAATGTTAACTGGCAGGTGGAAGAAGCTCTGATCCCCATCTTGTTTTCCCTTTTTCCTATATGAAAACCTTCTGTATCTCGATCTACTAAGAAGCAGGTGATGCCTCTGTATCCCTAAAAAGATTTAAAATGTGATTATCACTTGGGCTTTTAAGATCCTTGCTTATGGAATTCAGAATAAGAAAACTAAAAGGTTGCAGAGATGGTTCAGCAGTTAAGAGTATTATTGTCCTTCCAGAGTACCAGAGTTTGGTTCCCAGCACCCACATGGTGGCTCACAACTGTCTGCAATTGTAGTTTCATGGGATCCAGCTCCTTCTTCTGGCTTCCATGAGCCTCAGACATGCATGCAGTTCATGATACATGTGGGCAAAACACTCACACACATAAAAAAGTAAAAACAAAATGAAAACGAAAAAACACGAAGAGTTCAAGGTGAACTGAAAGTCACAGGGCTGGCGAGCCAGCTCAGCTGGGAAGGTGCTGCTACGCAAACACGGGGATGTGTGTTGGGTCCTAAGTACCCATGTAAAGAGCTGAGCAAGGTGGCATGCGCTTGTAATGGCTGTGCTAGGGAGGCAGGGACAGGCGAGTCCCGGGCTTGCTGGCCAGTCAGCCAAGCTTTAGCAGTGAGGCCCAGATCCCAGTGGACCCAAGTGACCTTGCCTCCAAAAGAGCTGGGGGGGCTGGAGAGAGGATTCAGTAGTTAAGAGCACATACTGCTCTTGCAGGGCACTCAAGTTTGGCTCCCCACACTACATGGGGTGGCTCACCACCACCTGTAATTCCAGTTGCCATGGATCTGACATCTTCTGGATCCATGGGCACCTGAACCCATGTGTACATACCCCTACACAGACAAATACAAACACACATAGCTAAAAATTAATTTTAAAAAACCAATCTTTAAAACAAAAGTGGCCAGTTCTTGAGAAACAGTGTCTGAGGTTGACTTCTGGTTTCCTCACAGATGTACCCACATCTACACAAATACACACATATACAAAAAGAAAGGAAAAATAACATGGACTTTAGTAATAGATACTGAAGGACTCTGAATTGCAATATGTGCATTACAAAACCAGAATAATTGGAGAACATGAGTTACTAAATCTATGCCAGACATGGTGGGGCACCCTTTAAGTACACCTCAGCGCTTGGGAAGCTGAGGCAGGCAGATCTCCATGAGTTTGAGACTAGCCTGGTCTACATATCAAGTTCTAGGATGGCCAGGGTTACCCAGAGAGGAGCCTTACTACTACCTGTACTTTTCCAGAAACCACAGTGGGTGTTAAAATTATTTTTATAATTAAGTATGTGATCATGAGACTATCATGTTTTAAATTCAATATTCTTAAATCAGAAGACAAAATAAAGCATACTTACCATTTTTGCTGTAAGATTTCCTTCCATCTGAATAAAATACTTTTAAGTAATATTCTTTAAAGTACAAATGTATTTTACAAGTATTTAAATCCTTCATTATGACACAGAAAAACTGAAGTTCTACCCAATTAAAGATGAGGATATTAGGAGAAAAGTAATAAGTGGTCCTCTATGTAATTAATCATTTTGTCAACAACGGTTATTTTAAATGAATAAGAGTGGGGGAAAAATGGTCAATTCAACTCTCAGAGAATAAGGAACTAAAGCCCAGTCCTAAAAAGGGACTGAAAGAAGGAAAAGAACAAAAATAAAAGGTGAGAAGAGGGAGGAACGATTTTTCTTTAAACTTACCGAGGTGGGATCCACATTTGCAAAAACCAGGAAGATGTCCGCATGTTCAGCATTGCTGATCCACATCTTGGACCCATTGATGATATAGTAATTTCCATTTTTATCAGCTCTTGTTTTCAAAGCAAAAGAGTCGCTACCAGCTCCAGCTTCAGAAAGGCAGAAGCTCCCTAACTATACATGTGAGGGGGAAAAAACCAAATTAATTGTATTTATTCTTTGCATTTTTGGGGGGGGAGGTTGATTTTTCAAGACGGGGTTTCTTTGCGTAGCCCTGGCTATCCTAGGAACTCACTCTGTAGACCAGGCTGGCCTGGAACTCAGAGATCCACCTGCCTCTGTCTTCTGAGTGCTGGGATTTAAGGTGTGTACTGCCAATGCCCAGCTTTAAAAATGGATATTTGTAAGTCAAACCTTTAGTTACTTCTCCCAAAAAAATCTATATTTGGGCTGGGCATGGTGGCGCATGCCTTTAATCCCAGTACTCAGGAAGCAAAGGCAGGCAGATCTCTGTGAGTTCAAGGCCAGCTTGGTCTATATAGCAAGTTCCAGACCAGCCAAGGCTACATCGTAAGACCCTGTATTAAAAAATAAGTCTACATTATCAAAATAGAATTGTGATTATTGTTTTTCAAAAGCACCCTTACTATTTAAGATAAAATAAGGATTTGGGAACACATGCTTGCTGTGTAGCATTTCCTTGTCTTCCTTCATTAAGACTTCCCAAGGCACACTTCAAGTCACTAGCCATCTCAGAACTCAGGTAGATGATGCAGGGAGATCACTGGAAGTTTGAAGCCAGAAAAAAAACCAAAATAACACATGCTTAACTAAAATTCTAGTAGATAATTGTCCTGGCTGTGTTTGTGTGCCAACTTGACACAAGCTAGAGTCATCAGAGAGGAAGGAGCCTTAGTTGAGGAAATGCCTCTATAAGATCCAGCTGGAAGGCATTTTCTCATTTAGTGATCAATGGAGGAGGGCCCAGCCCATGGGGTTGGTGGTGCCATCCCTCGGCTGGTGGTCCTGGTTTCCATAAGAAAGTGGGCTGAAGCGACCCGGAGAGGTGGCTCTGAGGTTTGGCGACCTGCCTGCAGTGGCTGAGGTGGCGAGTTTGGTTCCCGATCGTCCGCTGATTGGATGACGTCACTGTCATCGAATCAATAACTGATCAATCACCCCACTGATCAATTTAATGAGGAAAAAAAAAAAAAAGAAAGTGGGCTGAGAAAGTCTTGGGGAAGCAAGTCAGTAAGCAGCAACCCTTCATGGCCTCTGCATCAGCTCCTGCCTCCAGAATCCTGCCTTGTTTGAGTTCCTGTCCTGACTTCCTTCAGTGATGAACAGCAATGCTCAAGTGTAAGCCTAATAAACCCTTTCTTGTCCAACTTGCATTTTGGTCAGGGTGTTTCATCGAAGCAATAGAAACCCTAACTAAGACCAAAGTGATCTCAACAAAGGTCCTGGAAATGAACTGAAATAGAAGTGCTGATGTCTTTTGAGACAGGGTCTCACCACACATCCCAGGCTGGCCTGGAAACTGCTATGCAGCCTAGTCTGGCCTCAAACAAGCAGCCCTCTTGCCTCAGCCTTTGAGTACTAGGATTACAAGCATGCACTGCCATGCCTAGCTAAAAGGAATTGTCTGATGATTATTTCCTAAATTTCCACATGACAAATGAGACGTAGAATGTATTTCTCTGGTAGCAGCAATTTATCGAGCATTGCTTGGTTGATTGATGGCGCTGCATTGTGGTCTCCAGTAATTAAAGTCAATATCGCAGTTACTTTTCTCCCGAAAATATTGTAAACTCAGACTCAATCCATCTCAACAAGTCATTTCAACTCACTTTTTCTGTAGCCAGTTTAGGTAAATAGGTAGCCTTCTGTTCTTCTGTACCGAGTTTTTTAAACAGGTTGTTAACGATTGTGTTCTGGATGTCACACAGGAGAGCCACAGATGCATCCACCTTGGCTAGCTCTTCTATCACTATGACGGAGCAGAAAAAGGAAGCGCCTGTTCCTCCATATTCGGCATCAATTCCAATGCCCATCAGCTAAGCAATGACAGAGAGGAGAGATGAGACAGGTCAGGAACGCTGTTTAGACTGGGAAACTTCTTGCAAGTAAAAATTCAAAAATAAATTGTAAACACAAAAGTGACCTGGGGCCCCTTATGCTAGGCAAGCACTTTACCACCACCCGAGCTACAGTCACAGCCTATCATATATATTCTGAACTTTAAAATTTTATGTATAGTTTAATTTGATACAGCTATTTTGCTATAAACAACAGTCTATTAAAAAACCCTAGGGTTTTTTTTGTTTGTTTGTTTGCTTGCTTTTTTTTTGAGAAGGATGCAATTTATGCTAGATGTGTTCCCCTCACTCCCGCTTTGGGCCTGGGATAACAAAGAAAGACACAAAATGCCTTGAATAAGGAAATGTAAGCATGATCTGATGGTCTTTCTTATTAAGGACTGCATGGGATGTTTCAGTATGTCAACACAGGCTCCTGTATACTGATTTGATGTAATAAGCGAATGCACAAGAGTAACCAGCTCCCAGTGGACACGTCTACAGCTCTAGTTGCACAGTGTCTGCTAGGCAGGCCTTTCTACTTGACCTTCTCAGTCGAGACAATGACTGCACGACCCTCCATTTGGGGCCACTTTGGCAAGTCCAAGATGGGTAGCAGACAACATGTGGTAGTGTTTGAGTGACACACTAACAAATCACAGGTGTTGACACAAGACCAAGTGTTGGCCAAGGCTTCCCAATAGGTGGCCATTTGATCTCAGCGCCTACGTCTGGGACATGAAATGTCCTTAGTCCTGCTTGATGTGTAATTGTTCTTATTTTAGGAAAGGAACATGACATATACAAATGGCTCAAGACCCACATCTGGTAGCTGGAGGGGTGATGCTCCCTTCCTCTCTGGGCTCTCCTAGAAGAGCACTGCTGAGTTAGGACTCTGGCTACATGTTTCAGGTCAACGATGTAGCTGACATAAAGGCAGATACAGGAAGGATGAAAGCTGCGGTGTGAGAGAAGTGAAAGGGGTTTCCCATCGTGAGCAATTGTTAGCAACACTGCTTCTCTAGAAAAGTCACTAGTGCTCTTTAATTGGAACTGTGTGGCAGGTGACTGACACTGGACTATAGAGGCAGGAGGCAGGTGAGCTACTGTAAGAGCAGTTTATGGAGGTGGACAGTGAGTGCACATGGCCTCAGACACAAGAACTACTACCACAGGAGGGCAATTTTCAAGCTGTGAGCCCACCAAAGGTCTCCCCACAGGAGCCAGAGAGTCTGTCAATGATGAGAGCAGAACTGAGCTGGAAGATAAACCATGGGGGCCTTTGTCTTACACACTAGGCTTCTGTGTGGTTCAGTATGTCTCCATACAGGATTCCATTTTCCTAAGTGTTTCATTGATAACAGAAAGTTAGCAAAATCATCAAAACTGATCCCATTAAAGCAAGGAGAAATGAAATTATATGGCTAAGTGCCAAAAGTCACTTTTCAATAAGGTGACAGGCAAGACAAGGGAGGTGGTGCTGAATAGCAGTGACTAATTCTGGCACATCCTTAGTATTAAAAAAAAATCTATTTGCACCTAGAGAAGGGAGACACAGGAATAAGTATGATGATTGTTTTGCTTTGTTTTTTTAAGACAGGGTTTCTCTGTGTAGCCCTGGCTGTCCTGGAACTCACTCTGTAGACCAGGCTGGCCTTGAACTCACAGAGATCTGCCTGCCTCTGTCTCCCGAGTGCTGGGATTAAAAGCATGTGCCACCACTGCCTGGCTTAGTATGGTGCCTTTTAAGCTGTTCTTCCTTGGAGTTTCCACACTGATAACACCCCACTCATAGCCAGATTAATTCTACTATAATCTATTTTGTATGTCACACTCTCACGGAAGGGCTATGTGAATTACAAAGCTGGAAATCTGGTTAGTATGGAACTCAGATAACAGATCTGCTTTAAGACTGCCATACACACAAGAAACCACACACAGTGTCTATAATGTAATTGTTGGATGGAGCTAGCCAGTTCTTTGTTGCAGCTGCCTTGGGCACTATAGAATGTTTTACAATTTAAAATATCAGTTCAGTTAAAAACCTTTAACTGTATAAAATCAACTAAGACCTTAACTTAAAAGAAACACAGATACTTATGACTAGGAGTGAGGAATTCCCTTTGCTCATCATAACCTCTCAATTGAAAAGTCTGCATATATTTAAAAATGAATTTAAAAGTAATTGGCCAACACAAAATGGACTCGGTGTTATTTGTGTGCTTTTTGTTTTGTATGGGTATCTTTTGTCTTTTGTTTTGTTTTGTTTTTTGAGAGGGAAAGAACGTGAAGCTAGGTGGTTAGGGAGGTGGGGGAGACGTGGGAGGAGTGGGGGAGGGAAAAGAATAGGATAAAAATTCATTGTAGGAACAAATTTAAATAATAACAAGTTTGAAATGAGAATTATGAAACATATACCCCTTGTTGAAATAATCCTTGTATCACTGATTTCTCCATTTTTGAATTTTCATCCATAGTTGAAACCAGAGGAGCAATTTGTTCCTGCGCAAATTTTTTAACTGTGGTGGAAAAAGAGTTGCTGGTAAGTCTATGTTTAAGTAGATAAAATAGATACCTTTAAGAAAGAAATAGCTCATTAACAGCTTGGTGATAAACTTCTACTTTTTAACCAATAAATTAAAATACACCTGACTACATTTAGTCTTTTCTCTTTCAAAATAGAAATTACAACTTCCTTCTTTAAATACAGAAAAAGCAATCCCCTAATCCCCTTCAGAGCAAAAATATAAAAATAAGCCGGGCGGTGGTGGCGCACGCCTTTAATCCCAGCACTCGGGAGGCAGAGCCAGGCAGATCTCTGTGAGTTCGAGGCCAGCCTGGTCTACAGAGTGAGTTCCAGGAAAGGCGCAAAGCTACACAGAGAAACCCTGTCTTGGAAAAAATAAAATAAATAAATAAATAAAAATAAAAATAATATGGAAGGCCCAAAATGAAAAGTGAAAGCCTTATTCTCCTGTCCTGGATTTTCAGTTCATTTCCCCAGAGGTAACCGTTTTAAAATTGTATACTCCTGCGAGCTCCCTTTAGTCTTCTGTACAGCTCTGCCTAGACACTCTGCCCATCGGTTTCCTTCTCTTACACAAAGCAGCCAGAAGACACAGTCAGCCCTCTCCTCGCTTTCCTTCTCCTCCTCTTATCCTTTTATTACGATTTTTTTGAGCAGAATTTCACTGTGAAGCCCTGGTTATCCTGGAACTCCCTACGAGACTAGGCTGATCTTGAACTCACATAGATCTGCTTGCTTCTGCCTTTGGAATGCCGGGATTAAAGCATGCATCACCATGCCAGATATCTATTGTCTCCCTACTTGTACCTTGGTTATCTTTCTCCATCAGCACATCGCCCATCTAACATCTTTTAATAGCTGCATGGCCACACAACACAGGAAGGTTTCTCTGTCTAGTACTAAGAATGTTCTGGGGCAGGGCAGGCAGGCAGGCCTTTGTTGTGGTGATGCTTGCCCTGTGCGTCCCATGCCCTCCCTCCAGGGCTATATAAGAGACTGGCAATGAAGCAGCTTCTGGGAAGAACTGGAGAATCAGGGAACAGGGATGGGGAAGCCTTAACTTGTAACCTAGCCTTTTATTCTGCTGTTGTTTTTTATATTGGTATATTTACCTTTTTTTTTTTTTTTTTTTTTTCCAAAAAATTGTATGAAAAATTTCACTCTCAGGACTCTAAATCCCAGCTACTTTGGAGGCTGAGATAAGGTTACTTGAGCCCAGGGGTTTGAGACCAGTGTGGGCAACACAGCAAGTTCCTGTTTCAAAAATAAACAAACTCCCTTCAAGCCCCCCAACCCCACCCCTAAACAGAGCAACGACAACAGAGATCAACATATCTTCCAGGCTGTCTTGTATAGTTTCCCATTGTAGACCCAACCCATAACCAGAGGGCTAACGGGATGAAGTTGAGAAATTTACTGACCTGTTTTCTTCATCATCATTTCCTCATCAGAAAATGTCTGCAGAGGTGCAAAGGGCAGTGCATTATTTGTTATACTGAGTTGAGCTTCTGGCTGCGAGGATTTTAGGACATGAGGAATTTTCCAAGAAGACAAGCAAGTTGGGAAGTTTCTTCGTAGCTTTAGGAACGGCTGCGATAGAAGAAGGGACATAACACATAGGAGGAAGCAATTTGAACATTAGTTTCTTTGGGGATAACTTTATCATGCATTCTTAAGATGTACTTATATGTATGTGTGTTTATGTCTATGTGAGTTTATTTATACCACATCTGTGCCAGTGCCAGTGCCAGTGGAAGAGGGCATTGGGTCCCCTGGAACTAAAGATTTCAATGGCTGTGAGCCACATGATGTGGGTGCTAGGAACCAAACCTGAGTCCTCTGCAAGAACAGTAAGTACTCTTTTTTTTTTTTTGGTTTTTCGAGACAGAGTTTCTCTGTGTAGCTTTGCGCCTTTCCTGGATCTCGCTCTGTAGACCAGGCTGGCCTCGAACTCACAGAGATCTGCCTGCCTCTCCCTCCCGAGTGCTGGGACTAAAGGCGTGCGCCACCACCGCCCGGCCCTCAGTAAGTACTCTTAACCACTGAGCCATCTCTCCAGTCCCATCACTGAGTCTTATATCCTACATTTATATTTCAAAATAAGAGAGCTGAATGTAGTACATTTTAAAATTCACTGTCTTTTAAACACAAATGATTTGAATATTGTATGGTATCTCCTTTATCCATCAATGAGCTACTCTAAATAAACTCTCTAATTAAAGATTTATTTTTATTTTTAATTCTGTGTATGTGTGTGTGGTCTGTGTGTAGGTATGCACACATGAGGGCCAGTGCCCACAGGTGTCTGGGCCCCCTGGAGCCAGAGTTACAGGCAGTTAGGAGCCAACTGATGTGGGTGCTGGCAATTGAATTTGGGTCCTCTGAAAAAGCAAAGCAGTACCCTCCCTCCCTCCCTCTCTCCCCCCCCTCCTCAGGGTCTCTATAGCTCCTGCTATGCTGGAACTCGCTATGCAGATCAAGCTGGCCTCAAAACTCACAGAGGGAGCTGGAGAGATGGCTCAGAGGTTAAGAGCACTGGTTGCTCTTCCAGAGGTCCTGAGTTCAATTCCCAGCAACCACATGGTAGCTCACAACCATCTATAATGAGATCTGGTGCCTTCTTCTGGTGTGCAGGCAAACATGCAGACAGAACACTGTATACATAATAAATAAATAAATAAATAAATAAATAAATAAATAAATAAAGTGGACTTCCCACTTCAAATGATTAAAAAAACAAAACAAAACAAAACTCACAGAGATTCCCCCTGTCTCTGCCTCCTGGGATTAAAGGTGTGTGCCACTACACCTGGCTTTCCAGCACCTGTTCCGAACACTGAGCCATCATCTCCCTGGGCCCAGATAACCTTTAACCATCAAGGAAACAAGTTTCTAGACTTGTTCTCTGAGCACATTTGTCATTTCACTAACTTCTTGGATAGGAGTACAATACTCCTGTTGTCTATGACTAACCACAGTCAGGATGGGGAGACAAGGTAGGACAAGGGTTTAAGGAAACAGGCTTTGGAGTCTAAAGGAACTAGGCTTAAATCTTAACATTGGACATGTAATAGATATGCACTTTTGGCAAGTGATTTCATTGTTTTTGGAGGGTATGGTGGTTTGCATAAGAATGTCTGAATGTTTGAATGCTTAGTCACCAGGGAGTGGAACTGATTGGAAAGATTAGGAGATATGTCCTTGTTGGAGTAAGCATGGCCTTGTGAAAGGACGTGTGCCGCTAGGGACTGGCATTGAGGTTTCAAAAACTCATGTCAGACCCAGGCTCTCTCTTTCTGCTTGCAGTTCAGGATGTAGCTCTCAGGTACTTCTCCAGCATCACACCTGCCTGCCGGCCTGCCTGCCTGCCTGCTTGTGTGCCTGACCGCCACCATGCTCCCTGCCATGATGACAATGGACTAAGCCTCGGAAACGATAAGCAACCCCCTAATTAAATGCTGTCTTTTATAAGAGTTGTCTTGGGCATGGTGTCTCTTCACAACAATGGAACAATGACCAAGAGGAGTACAAGTGATTTTTTTTTAATGTCTCAGGTAAAATCTCTTACAATCTTAGTTTCTATTCTTTTAAAATGCAGGTAAATTCTTGGAGTCTTGTGGGGATTAATAAAACAATCTACGTAAAAGGTTTATCACAGTATTATTTAGTAGACGCTCAATAAATATCGTGACTATTTCTACTACAGCTACTTAGAGTCCAGTCGTGTGGCAGCAGTGCTATTAGAGATGGTAGTGAGAATACCAACTGTTAGCTGCCTCCATTGCTTGCTGTGGCAGTTGGAATGTAACTGGCCCCCATAATCTCATAGGGAGTGACATGATTAGGAGGTGTGGCTTTGTTAGAGTGGGCATGGTCTTGTTGGAGGAAGTGTGTCACTGTGGGAGTGGACTTTAAGGTTTCCTATGCTCAGGATACCACCCAGTGTCTCAGTCGACTTCCTATTGCCGGCAAAATATAGTACTCTGAGCTATTCTTCCAGCATCATGTCTGCCTGCATGCCGCCCTGCTCCCCGCTGTGATCATGGACTGAGCCTCTGAAACTGTAAGCCAGTCACCCCAATTAAATGTTTTTCTTATATGAGTTGCTGTGGTCATGGTGTCTCTTCACAGCAATAAAAACACTAACTAAGACACTGCCATCTTCGGGCTTCTCTATTGGAGTGGTCCAACCCCTTAACAAATGTAGCATCACTATGGCGACGCGTGCTCTCTCAGTGTTTTGTTCATACATTCACTACCTCAGGGAAAAGGACACAGAACCACTGTGTTTGAAACCATCATCCATCTTCATTGCATGTCACTGACTCTTTGCAATTGTCTGCTGAAGTACAAACATATTCTGCTTAGGATCCACCTGGGCAACAGAACCATTGACCAGGGAAGAAAAACATGTGTTGCCACTTTTTTTTCTAGTTCGTTTTTTTTTTTTTTTTGTTTTGTTTTCAGAATTAGAAGATAGTTTAGGGAAAAGTTGCCCAAATAACACCCTTTGTCATTAAAATCAGAATTGTGACAAGAACTTTAGATTGGGAAGAAGGAGGAGGTGAAACACATTATTTTCCTCTTGATGAGACAGATGAGGAGAAAAAAGAACAGGAAATGGGAAGCACAAGGGGGCTCCAGCTGGGAAGGAACGCTGCTAAGAGCCAAGGGAGGCAAGGTGTAGCAGCTCAGGGAAGAAAGGATGGGGAGAAGTGGAAATATGGAAGTGGGAGAGAGAGAAATAAATACAGGGCAATTTTGCTCAGTGCTGGTGATGGAGTCTTGGATTGTGCCCTCGATATATAGTCCAAAGAATGAAAGAATGAGCCAACTACCTCCATAAACCGCCTGTGAAACTCGTCTATCCATTTCAAAACCTGCAATACACTGGCCTACATTTCTCATTTCTAGGGGAGGTTATTTACTTCACTGAGCCCACTACAGAATTCTTTCTGTCTCTTAGTCAATATATCACCTTTGTACCTAAGCTGATCTTTAAAAGAAAGCCCACCGCTGAGAAACTTAAGAAGCCAGTGGGTCTTACGATAATACCTATTTTTCCTGCTGACACAGTCGTGAGCCGCTTTAGTCTCGATTTCACTACGGACAAAGCACACCCCAGTTCAACCCACTAATAATGACTTCGGGTTCCGGAGGAGATAACAGGCAAATGAGCTTTTAAAAAGTTCAAAACCGTATACAATCATCATAAAACACGAAGACTAGGTGTTGTGAATAGAATCCGTTTCTAGCCAAAGCATCAAGAGCGAGTCCTTTCGTCTCTTGGCAGCTGATAGGAAAGGAAGGGAAATTGTCCTCCTCTTGCCTTCAGCTGCTCACCCAGGATTTCACTGTTGATTTTTCTAATGCTGGCCCCTGTGCTTTGGCATTGACCACAGTCATTGCAATTTTGGGATCCACTCCATCAAAATGATTTTCTGCAGCTAGAACCCATTGTACCACATCATCACATTTTTTTTTTTATTTGTACAGAGCAACAGTTGTTGCTTGAATGGCATAATGGTTATTTATGCCTTGCCAAATCCTTTCCTTAGCTCCAGTCTAATACGTCTCTACTCAGCTGGCCAGAGAGTTTTGATGTACTACAGCTAGAATGGTCAAGTCCATGAACTTGGGGAAGGGTGAGGAGTGGTATCTTTAGTTCACTAACAGCTGACAAAAATACAGCATTTAAAAAACTGTGAATGTGGGCAACACATTTTGGTAATACTAGCAATAAATGTGACTCTGCCAAAAGAAATCACAGCCATTTTCATATCACACCTATTTAGTACCAATATCTTGAAATATATTTTTGTTCATCACTATGGCAAAATTACAGTGGTTATTAGAACGACTGCTAGGCTGTATTTAAAAAGCACACACTGCTCAATCACATTAAGACATTTTATAACTGTTTCATTATAATTGATCTCCTTTATAATGCAGTATCTTTTATTTTATGCATTTTAAACATTTTGAGGAAAGGTCTATAAACTTTTACTACACTGCCACATATGCTGCGCTCAAGGTGCTGGAAAGCTAAAAATGCTTGACTGTAGAATGTTCTGGCAAATCTGTTATTATTCATGTTACATTTATCCCTTGTGGCAGTTAGGACCCCCTTTCCACTATGCTTGAGCATAATGAAATGTTGTTTTAAATGTTCCTAGAGTGCTTCAATATCCAACTGCATTTCTAGCCCAGGAAAGGCGAAGAACACATTGCAGAAGCCACGTTGACTCAGTCAGACTTGCAAAAGGAGAGATTTCAATACACATAGTTGCATTTTGTCCTAAATCCCTATAGCCGCTGTTTTTCTGCCCTGCATGCCATCCTGGCTCCTACCTCTCTGAGACAGATCCAGAAGTGTATCTGTGTCTATCCCCTGCTGACACAGGGCATGAGGAAAGTCTGCTTTTCCTGATGCTGAAACCACTTTTTCCCCTTTCCTAGATGCACGGAAACTTTGCTTTCCTCATGAAACTGTTCTTTCACAGTCTCCTTTCCTAGAGTAAGGAGGAAGGGTCCCTGAACTTCCCATTAAAACTTGAGAATGTTACAGTGCCATCTTCTTGGGAGAAGGACAAAGAAGGGAGGCCCTTCCTCTTCAGACTCAGGAAAGCTACCAAAGGCACCCTTTCTACCCTTGACCCTTGTTCTGCCCTCCTGGACTGTACTTGGTCCATCACAAATATTCTTTCCACCCAACACCTACCAGGAGCTTAGGACATTTCAGTCCAGAGGCCAACTCAAGTGACATTCTGGTCATGACCTCTTCTCATATCCAGTGAATCCCCCACTTCCACACAACGTTATTGTGCATCTGCTCTGAGATGCCACTCACTACTGTTGTCTCTTAAGGTCTCTATCTGACCACAGCCTCAATACCTGTCCCCTGGCTTTTCTGATAAAATATGGTGCTAAACTTGTTCTAGCATGTCACCAGATGTTCAAGCCTATCAACAAATCTATTTTTTTCCCTCCAGCTGAGATCCCATGTTGACCTTTACAAACATCATTTCACAATACTGGAAACATTCTTACCCACATTTTCTCCTTCTTTAACAACAATCTCTTTATGCTGCTGAGAATTTATCTTCCCTTTCCCAGATCAAGGACAACTTTCCTTTTTTTGCAAAGCTTTGTCTGGAATGACTTATAAATGAGTTGTGAAAGTTCTTTTTCACTACCCCTCATCCAGTTTCCTTAAGTGAACCCTTTCGAAATGCAGGAGTTAAAACTTAACTAAAATGAAAATGTATTAAAACTCAGTGGCAATAGGGTGGTATTAAGATGTGAGGCCTCTTAGAGGTTGATGAGGCCAAAGACTCCCGTCTTGTGAATGGACTCAAATGCCTTTGTATTAGTTACTTTTCTCATCATTGTTACCAAACACCTTCCAAGAAGCAATAGAAAAGATGTATTTTGTTTGGCTCACTGTTTGAAGATGCCTTCCACAATAGCGCTAAGATGTGCTGGTGGGAGTGGCCAGTGGGTACGGTGACAGAAACAGGAAACTTTGCTTACGTTTTGATGGATCAGGAAGCAGAGATAGGACAGGAAGCAGGCAAGGATACACGTTTCAAGGCCACCCCAGAGACCTACTTCTTCCAACTAGTCTCGAACTCCTAAAGGATCTACAACTTTTCAAAACAGCATCACCAGGTGGAGACCAAGTGTTCACGAACATAAGCCTGTGGGGGCATTTTATATTGAAACCATACTCCCTTATAAAAGAGACTTTAAACAGTATTCCACTCACTTCCCCTC
>CABHPP010116112.1:0-32589 GCA_902168425.1 Peromyscus attwateri
CCCCCCCCCCCCCCCGTGCAGTTCTTGATCAAGTTGACAATAGAAATGAGATGTCACAGCCCATGAACGTGATGATATTCACAGCTGGCACCAATGTGCTAAGTTTACCAAAGTAACCTTGTAGAAAGATATTAGCATCCTTGCTCACGTGGATGGTGATCAATTGATGTTTAATTAATGCATAAACCTGGGGACACAGAAATTTCTAGAAAATTTCCACTTGACATTTGCATCCTGCAGAGTCTTAAATTTATGATTGGAAACAGATATGTTAAAGAGAGGAGACGTGGCCTCCTTTACCGTGGATACTCTGTCCGATGTGTCGGAGTGGAAAAGGGGATGGCAGCCTGAGCTCTTGCTGTTCTTTGTGAGCGACTACATGAAGAAAGTATTCATGGAACGTGAGAAATGAATCACAAATTATAGTTACACACTCCGTCTTTAAGAGATGGTGCCTCCTTGAAATCATTAACATTTTTTTTTTCAAGAATCACCCAGAATTGGGTTTAAATCCTGAGCAAAACAAGGGAAAGTTTTATCTACAGCGTTTCTAACTCTTAGGAATTCCCAGGCACTTCGTATTCTAATGATCCACTTTTTGAATGAGAAAGGTCAGATATGTTTGTATAACCTCACAACTGGCTTGTGGTATGCACCAGTCCCCACTGGTTTGAAAGTATTACAATTGTGTGGAAGACGATGGATTTAAAACTCTGATATCCTGCTGGTTAAAGGTGGCAAACCCACCTAACTGCTGGGGTGGGAACATTTCCACACTGTATTTTATTGTGAAAATTCCAAGAGAGTGGATGCTGGCCAGTGGATGTATACAGCATTAACTTTAAGATACTATGGGCAGAGCCAAGCAAAGTCAAAGCAAACCAAAGCATTCTCTTGGAATGATCACCTCATTTCCTAAAGTAAAATGGGTGTATTATTGTAGTTGGTCTTTTCTTTGGGTCACCAACCAGCTCCCAAATAAAGACATCTTTACATGATTAAACAAATGCAACACATCTTTGCATAGTTAAACAAATATCCCATAACATAATTTGAAGAAACAATTGTATTTTCTCTTCCTGAATTCCACGAAGACTTCTTCCTATGAGGAAACCTTGTGGTGCCAGGCAGGGGACATCTGATGACTAGTTAATTGAGATGAACACATACTGTCTCTGTGTTTGCCTGGAAGATTAATGTGAGCTTTTCCTGGGCTCCTGTCTGCTGTGACCTTGACATCTGTGTGGCTCTCTCTGGATGCTTTAGACCACAGTAGAAGCAGGTCAGAATTGAAGCAGACTGGAACCGTTTATTAGGCTTGATTCAGAGTGACCCAATGCAAGGAGGTAGAAAGAGCTAATAACAATAGCAACAAGAACACCAGAACCTCTGTAGCAACCATCCTTCATATTTCTTTAAAACTTTATCATCCTCAAAGTATATGTAAACTAGTGCCTTTGGGATAAAATCCTGCGCAATAGCTAAAAACTAAAACGGCACATTTTATTGTTAGAGGAGTGGTAAATGAGACGGTGGAATGGGGGCCTCCCTCACAGTCCCTCCAAAGCCTTTCTCTTTGAAAAATACGTTTTAAAACCACAGTTTTCCGATGTTAATCCTTTCTAGGGATGTTGCTCTTTCTCAGCTGTGAGGGGAGTAGATGACATCATCACTCTTAAAACCTGATGTAATCAGTCAGGGATGGTGGTGCATGCCTTTAATCCCAGCACTGGGGAGGCAGAGCCAGGCGGATCTCTGAGTTTGAGGCCAGCCTGGGCTACAGAGTGAGTTCCAGTTCTCTACACAGAGAAACCCTATCTTGAAACACAAAAATGAAAACAAAAACCAATTCAGCCACAGTAGTAAAATGGGAAAATTATAATAGTATAATATAATAAAAATGTGTTAATATGTTTTAAAACAAGAACATAACCTACAGCAATGGATGCATAGTCTGCCTCCCAGGCCTTCTCTTGCTCTCCCAGCCTGCTGAGAGTCAGAGCTTCCGTTAGCCTCACCTCCAGCTGATGCAGATGACATAGGCCTGTAGCTCCTATTTAGAGGAATTTTGACCTTTATTTTTCTGTGTCGAAAGCATGGAGCCAAGTCTGGAGGCGTAGAAAAGACTCTTTCACTTCATTTGTGTCTTAGTTACTTTTCTGTTGCTGTGAAGAGACACTGTGACCAGGACAACTTATAAAAGGAAGAGCTTATCCTGACTTACATTTCCAGAGGGTTGGTCCATGACCATCATGGTGGGCAGCAGGTAGGCAAGCATGGAGCAGTAGCTGAGAGCTCACATTTTGAGACATAATCGGAGGCAGAGAGAGCTAGCTGGGAATGGCATGGGCATTTGAAGCCTCAAAGCCCACTCCCCCCATCTCCCCACCCCCATGACACCTCTGCCAACAAGGCCATACCTGTTGCTCAAATTGCTAAATCAATCTTTTAATAAAAAAACCCGGAGCCAGATATTGGAGTTAATACTGAAAGATCAGAGAGACAAAGGAACAAGCCGCTGCCACATCTCACCTCACCAACTCCACAAATCCTCTGACTGAAAGCCTCCGAGTCCTCAGCCAAAAGCTCTTCAGCTAAAAAAGCCTTCAGTTCCTGTCTCCTCACCCTTATATACCTTTCTCCACCCAGCCATTACTTCCTTCCCAGTGCTGGGATTAATGGTGTGTGTGCTTCCCAAATACTGGGATTAAAGGTGTGAGATCTCAAGTGCTGGGATTAAAGGTATGAGCCACCACTGCCTGACTCTGTTTCTCTCCTAGACTGAATCAATCTCATGTAGTCCAGGGTGGCTTGGAACTCACAGAGATGTAGACAGGATCTGCCTCCCAAGTGCTAGGATTAAAGGTGTGTGCCACCACTGTCTGGCCTCTATGTTTAATCTAGTGGCTTGTTCTGTCCTCTGATCTTCAAGCAAATTTTATTAGGGTCCAAAATATATTACCACGCACACCTCCTAAACCTTCCCAAATAGCTTGACCAACTGGACACCAACAACTAGAGATGATGTATTCAAACATATGAGACTATGGGCCTTCATATGAGCTTATGAAGGCAGTTCCTCAACTGAGGGTCCCTCCTCTCAGATGACTCCAGTTTGTGTCAAGGTGACATAAGACGAGCCAACACAGGACCTGAGCAGAGGAGATGATGGATACCAGTGGTGTGTGCTCCACAGAGAGAAGAGTACAGGAGCTCCCATATCCCTGGGAATGCTGAGGAATGGGGACAGAGAGGAAGGGCTCAGCTTGCTATATTAACCACAAGGGCTTTCTCCAGAAGGCATGAGGTCACGGCCTCACCTTATCATTTGTTGCCTGTGCTGAGGCTGATGGGTGGATAGAAAAGAAGACAGCTTATAAGAGAAATCATTTAACCGGGGCCTTGCTTATAGTTTGAGGTGAGTCTGTGATCACCATGGTGAGGGAACATGATGGTATGCACATTTGGTGATATGAATTGAGAGTTCATATCAGATCCCCAAGTCATAGGCAGAGAGAGAGAGAGAGAGAGAGAGAGAGAGAGAGAGAGAGAGAGAGACTATGTCTAGCATGGGTTTTTGAAACCCCAAAACCCACCTCCAACACACCTACTCCAACAAGGTCACACCTATCCAACAAGGTCACAGGTCCTAATCCTTCCCAGACAGTTCCACTAACTGGGAACCGAGCATTCAAATGTGAGCCTATGGGGCCATTGCCACTCAAGCCACCACACAGGTGGTGAGTGACAGTCACTTGCCTTCCTCTCCCACTCGCATTTGACCTATATTTTATATTTTGTAATTGTTATGTCCCAGGAAAGGATACACTGTCTATCCTTATGTAAGAAATACAAAAACAGGAAACAATGTGAAATTTAGAGAGCCGACTTGTGCATAAAGATCTGATGGAAACGTTACTTTACATACGAACTCTGACTTTCCACTCTGACTTTCCCCTCGCAGTACACTACTAAAATGGCAACGAAGATTTAAACTGTCAGAGCTGCAAGTTATAAAGTTAGCCCAGGAGAACAGAAGGCAGAGGAAAGACTATAGGATATGTACAGGGAAAATCAGAGATCAGCACATAATTAAGCACCGGGGTTTAAAAAAGACAAGTTTGCACATTCTTTGTTAATCCTGTCGAAAGCACCTAATTCTCAATAAATGGATCCATGCTATTAATTTTTAAATGCCTCAAAAAATAATCAAATTCCTGCTGTTGCATTTGTTAGAAAAATGAAGGTAGTCTCACTCAGGATTTCTTTTTCCATTTAATGAGTAATATCCTTTGTTATCATATGTCTTTTATTCTTTGTTAGGAAAGACTGAATAATCAAGATGAGTACAACGTTCCATGGCAGGCAGCCCGTTTACCTGCAGCCGAGAGTTAGCATGAGTAACGCTTGGCGTTCCATTTTTAATAGGACAGAAGGAACAGACACTTAGAGCTAAAAGCAGAGGTCCCTTTTGTTTGCTAGCGTGGACCCGGCTCAGCCCTTCCCCGGGTATGCCTTTGGCTCCCCAGCCATCTTCTTTTTCACAATAGCCACATAAGAACAGGATGTGATCAGAAGCACAGGAGCCCAAGCCTGAGCTGTATTTTCTGCGCTCCGTTTTTAAACTCCATGTTGGTTTTGAGATTTAACCACATCAACCCATCAGGAAAGAACTGCTTTTACTTGCTGAATTAATTCCTGTGGATACAGAAACTTCATCTGCAGATGGCTAAGTCTCTTTCCACGTTTTTCTCCGTGGCCAGCAGGGCTGCATGCATGCATGCTTGCGTACAGCTTCTGACACACTCAGGATTCCCCTGGGCCGGGCCTTAGCGGCAGGATTGCAGTCAGAGCATGAGTCTGCATTTCTCTGACTGAGCAGCGACTCTTCCAGCAAGGCAGCCTTGCAGCGTGGCCTGGCGACGCGTGGCAGGTGTACGGCATATTTTAGTCTTACTTCAGGTCCTTATCATAGTCTTCTCTTATTGCGAGGAGGCTACTTTACATTTTCTCCTTAAGAACTCTGAGATTTTCAACAAATCATAAATATTGCTTCACAGATGAGGGATTGAAATGATTTCACAGTCGACTTGGGTATTCAAGGAGCTCTGCTCTATTAGCATCCGAGTTCAGTCCCCTCCCGGTTTTAATGTGATTGAAATTATATCAATAATATATTGTAATGACTTGGTTCGTGTTAATAGATTCCAGTCTTCTCCCTGGCTTTGGTGATCTTTATTCTTTCCCACACATTCTGTATTCATTCTGATTTTCATGAAGCAGTCTTTGAGGACATGGCCCAGAAACACACCCACAGATGGCACGGGGAGCTTGTCCCTCTTCGGCCACTGCTTCCGCCTTGCAGCATTTATCTGGAGTTCGTTCACTCCATCAGGTCAGCAGCACCTGCAGCTTTCCCGTTGGCCCAGAGTGTCCTTCCCTGCTTTTCTTTTCTGGACGTTTCACGAGGTGTTACTGCCGTGGACGCTGTTCTGTTCTGTTTCAGTTTATTGAAATACTGAATGGAGAGTTTCCCAGGTTAATCTTCCGTCTAGGAATCTTAAATTTTATGCAGATTTTCCTTATTGGTTCTGATAAAATTTCTGATGGAGTAGCTTAGTGTTTTCTAAGAAATAATCAAGAGGGCGTTTCTTCCCTCTGTGCCTGTTCTTTCTCTGACTGTTTTATTGCACTGACCAGCACTGCCAGACGCAGTGGGGAATGTGTGATGGTGCGTCTTGTCTTGTTTCCAAAATGATGGCAGTGGTGCTAAGATGTGCCCTTCCACAACATGTTTACTAAAATCCTGGTAGTTCATCTTTTCTGAAGAGCTGTTATGTTTCTTCTAAACGTTTAAAAATTCTACATTTTTAACATAGAATGATGACAGCCATCTCATTTCTTGCCTTGATATGTATTTTTAAATTAATTTTTAAATTTTAAATTATTTTTTAATGAGACTTTATTTGTTTTATTTTTTATTTTTATTATTTTTTTATTTTATTGTTTAAGACAGGGTCACAGAGCCCTAGCTGGCCTAGAAATGGCTAAGTGAATCAGACTAGCCTCAAACTCACAGAGATCTGCCTGCCTCTGTCTCCAAGGGCTAGGATTAAGGCATGTGCAACTATACCCAGCTGTTTTTATTTGAGACTAAGTATATGAGTTCTAAATTTGTCAGTTCCACCTCTCCCTCCACAACTCCTCTCATTTAATTAATTAATCTTTAATTACTATTGTTACACACACACACACACACACACACACACACACATATACACACACACAGGAATGCACACACACATATAACTCACTAAGTCCATTTTTACTTTTAAAAATATTTTGAGCTACTTAAAATTTTTTTATTTTTTATTAATTGTTTGCCCACACATATGTAAGTGCCTTGTAGCCACAGAAGTCAGAGGAGCCATCAGATCCCATGGCACTGTGGTTACAGATGGTTGGGAGCCCAGTTAGGTGCTGGGAACCAAAGCTGGTCCTCTACAAGAGCAGCCGTCGCCTGGAACCCCTGGGCCATCTCTTGAGCCCCCATTTTATTTTTACACTGACTCATTCTCCCTGTAAGGTCGCCAGCCCTGTTTGGTTTAGTTTGTTTTTGTTTTCATGATAGAGAGAAGGTTCTAGTTCTTTCTCCCCATAGAACCCTTGACTGTCAAATTCACGCTAATGAGTACAAGGGGCACTCTGTGTTCCTCTCCTCTCTGCAATGTTCCTAATGGCATCCAAAGCCAGGGAGCAGATTGACTGTGACCATGCAATTTTGTTTCTTTTTGAGTCACATATGCTTCCTACAAAACCGCCCACTTTAAGGCCCCTGTCCATTGCAGGTGTGTTTTTATGTCTTTCGGTTAATTTATAACTGTAGTGGTGATTTTCTGTGCCTCTCCTGGTTTGTGCTCACCTCTGGTCTGGCTCAACACTAGCCTGTAAGAACTGTTTCTAAAAGAACTTTTTTTTTTTTTTTTTTTTTTTTTTGGTGTTTGATTGTCAAGTCTCACGCGATGTTGTTTTTAACTATTTTGTGGTTTATTGTGGTCTTATTTCTACTCTTTGTGAGAACTGCTCTTTTGTTTTCTGAGCTTACAACTTGAATGTTTATTTGGTGTTTTTCAATGATTTTCTTTGCTCTGGGCCTGTGAACGACTGTCTAAGGACCTCTGAGCTTGTCCCACGAGGTTTCTCCGTGTTTTAGGTTTTCAGAGACGTCCTAGCAAGCACTTCATCAGTGAAGGGAACCTGAAGCACCATGTTTCCCTTCATTCAAATTGAGAATTTTCTTTCCATTAAATAAAGAGATTTCTTTGATTTTTATGAATACAGTACAAGTGATTTCTATTTCTGGGTATACTTGTTTAAATCATTCTGCTGATTACCATGACAACCCAAACTCAGTAATTTAGCAAATATCTGAGGCAAAACCTGCTCTCTAAACAAGCGTCCCGCTCCAACCCCCCCTACACACACACACCTACACACACACACATACACACACACACTCACACACACACACACACACATACACTCACACATACACACACACATACACTCACATACACACACACACATACACTCACATACACACACACAAACATACACACACACACATACACACACACACACACACACACACACACACACACACACACACACGCTCACACTGACATGCACAGTGATGGCACAGGATGCCAGCCGTCCTCCTCTGTAACTGCATCTTCTTTTTGTGATCCCCTGTGTGCATTTCTGTTTCCAAAAAGGAAGGTCTAGAAGAGTACGAAGGTTTTACTGTAGCCCCAGGTATAGTCTAGCATCTAAACAAGATTTAAAGGACCACATGACAAGTAACGGTTAGAATGTGCCGTTCTTATTATGGAAGTTGCCAGACACCTTGGACAAAATCATGGTTGAATTTAAACATCAATCCTAGCATTTGTGAATTGTTTTCAAGAACGGCACCGCACTTGTATAATTAAGGAGGCCTGTCTGTTTCAGTCCTGACTGTAGCACAAGCCAGATATGGGGAAAATGCTGGAAGATCAGTAAAGGAGCCAGCCACTAGTGAGACTTCTTACCTCTACCAAATCCTCAGCCTGAAAGGGACCTCGGCTCCTGTCTCCTCCCGCCTTATAGTCCTCTCTCCACCCACCCAGCCATATCATTTCCTGTCTCCATCTCCCTAATGCGGGGATTAAAGTGTGATCCTCCCAAGTGCTGGAATCAAAGGCATGTACCACTACTGCCTGTCTCTGTTTCTCTTTTAGACTGGATCAATCTTGTGTAGCCCGGGTGGCCTTGAACTCCTGATCTTCCTGCTTCCTCCTCCCAAGTGCTGGGATTAAAGGTGTGTGCCATCACTGCCTAGCCTCTATGGCTAAGTAGTGGCTTAGCTCTGCACTCTGATCTTCAGGCAAGCTTGATTTATTAGATCACAAACAAAATATCACCACACCTGACTCCATGTTTTCAGGAGAGTCAGCTGGTCTATAGAAATGTGATTGTTTTAGCATCAAATGTCAGAGGTTTCTTCTTTTGATGACTCTTGCATTCTTTGAAAATAGTATCTGAAAGCCAAATGGTTTCGCTAAACTCTCCAAGTAATTAAATGATTTTAGGGCAGATAAACTTCCAGCATCCTACTTCCTGACTCTTTTTGAGCCAGGATTATGGAAGCCAGCACATGTCTTTTTTACACAAAGGACCAAACTCAGGGCAGCGCCTGCCATCTTTGCTCACCGTCCTCTGAGTGCCTGTGACCTGCCCTGCAAAGTGGAGTTAACAGAATCAGTTCTGTAACTCCCTATGCCTGTCAATGGGGCATATTGGAAGTTACGTCAGAATAAGCAGTACCCCAGAAGGAGAAGAATGTGGAACAGAAAGTCTTTATCCTGGCTCTTGGAGATCCTGTCTCTGAACTAAAAGCCTCTTACGGTGGCACACACCAGCCCTAGGGAAGTGGAGGCAGGATTGTGAGTTTGTACACATGCTATACCCCAGTTTTGGGAAGTCCATGCAGGCTACGTCAGTAACCATAGTTAAACACCATTGCTTTGTAAACTGTCTCCTGACTGAGAGGGCTGCATGCAGTAAAGCAAAGCCTGCTGGAGTTGGTCTGTTTTCTCTCTGCACACACTGCCTCCCTGCAGACATGTCCCTCCACGCTGGCTTCTTCAGGTGTGCAGCTGGGATTCATGGGGAAGGCACATTGACTGTGATTAGCATATACGGAACACGATGCGCATAAGTTAGGCTAGGCACCGAGGACTGCCATTCTGTGCACTGACACCGAGCATTGGATCGGCATTTTTCTCTGTCTTACATAAAGAAACTCAGAGAGTTTATGAAAATGGTGGGATTCACAGCAACAGAGGCAAAGGTTTGGGGTGTGAACCTGACAGGCCTTGTTCCAAACCCTGCAGTTTTCTAATGGGCTCCCTCGAATGAAGGAGCAGGGGGACTGAAGAGAGGACTCAGTGCTCATGAGCACTGGCTGCTCTTCCAACAAGATGCTGGTTCGATTCCTGCCACCTATGTGGTGGCTCACAACCGTCTGGAACTCCAGTTCCAGGGAACCCAACGCCCTCTCCTGGCCCCTGTTGGCACAGGGTGCACATGTAGAGCACGTATACGTATGCACACGCACAAAAGACAGTTTTTAAAATACAGCGACGGGGCTTGGGGAATGAGGGCTTTGTTTTACAGGTAGGAGGGTGTAGAGTCAGTTCTCTTCATGTAAGTTATTTCCTCGCTCTCAGTGAAGTCAGGAGGATTACAGTAAAGCGTTTCCGAATGTGAGCCATGCCCAAGGGCAAGGCTGTCCTCTGATTCTCCGCATCTGGCTCTGCTCAACTGGGTGCTGCTGCGAACACTTTCGGCTGAACTGGGGGATGAGCTGACAAGTGACAGGCAGCCTGGCTGGAAGCCACGGTCGGGAGAGGCTCGTGCTGCATTGCAGTGGCTGGTCTCTCGCCTGTTCTTCCTGCATGGCTTCTCAGTGTGACTTGGGTGTTCCCTCGTGCTTTCATCCATCATCCGACAGAGCCCCACTGTCCGCAACCTCCAGGTGATGCAGACTTCTGTTTCCCAATACTTGCATTAAACGGTAAAGATACCCAGAAGCTTTCTTTAAAAGCACACGGTAAGAGCCGAGCCTCGGGGTGCGAGCAGGAAAATGCTGATCAAAGGTGCAAAGTGGTGAACATGTAGCATGCAGAGGTGCGGAGAGCTAAGTGAGCTGATGGCGACTGTTCTTACCTCTCAGAGGAGGACTCGGGATCTGCCCTGACACTAGAGACAAATACATTTGTAAACCTACAGCCACACTATGGACTATACACATATGTGCTAACGTTTATTTTTCAAAATGTAGTAAAAGGCAAAAGGAGGGGTTGAGTGAGAATGCAACTCTCAGAAGGGACAAAAAAAAAATAAGCCATCAGAAAAGGATAATAGTAAGACAAAGGTAACAATACCTGGACAGTTTGACTATAGCCTGTGGCTACTGTGTTGGGAAAACATGTAGATTTCATGGTTTGTGTGTGGAGATGCACCTAAGCACGGGGCTGTTGATTTGTGTGCATCGTGTTTAATCTGCAGCTGGCTCTTCATTCCTTAAGAATTAACAAGAAGAGGACCTGCATTCCTCTTCTGAGCTACCACTTCATAGATTTCTGGCTCGCCTTTTTGATTTCATGACCCATGAGTTTATGTGTTTGGCTACACTAAGTTTGAAAAACCCACACAGCACCCAGGACTCAGGTGAAGTTGAAAGGACACCATGGGTCACTTTCTTCCACGTTTATCAAACCCCACTTTTCCAATGTGATTCTCCCTATGACTGCCAGAAATTCTGATTTTTTTTTTTGAAAACATATCCTAAGTCAAAAGACAAAATGAGAACAACAAGGTAAGCCTAGATTTACGGAACCAGGTTTGAAGTACAGAACAACATACTTCCCAAGGATACAGCATGACTGTATGGAAGGAAGCACAGCCAACCACTTCCACCCTTCTCCTCACTGCCACAGTGCTCCAACTGAACTGCTCATCTGAGCCCCTGGGGGAATGATGGCATGAGGTCAGTGTCTCCCAGAGCGTCCAGGGACTATCGATCCACTGTGTTCATAAAGCAGATTCAGCAAGTCTAGGAAGAGGCTTCCTCTCATCAACAGAAAGCTACTCTTGCTCCCGGAAGGGCTCTAGCACAGTTCTAAAGTACTATCCTTAAGACAGTGAACACTGGGGTCTGTGACAGCCGCTGAGATGCTCCTGAGCAACCAGAGTCTGACACTCAAGGGCTTGGAGATCCAAAGCATCCTGATGGTCTCTGCAAGAGGAGACATGCAAACCAGTCCATGCCCTCATGGTTGTCAGTGACTTCCCTCAGCTCCCCACTCTGTGAATATGAGACCTGCTAGGAGACACAGACACCTTTTACCATCCCCATGTGAGCAGCCTGGAGGCACATGGTAAACATTTACACTGACCTCGCCTCTTTCCATTTACAAAGCAGTTTCGCAGAGTCCCCTCTGTGGCAAAGATAGGCACAGTTCCCTGTAGCAAGCAATCTTACCACACTGGTAAGACACTGGGGAGAGGTAAAATAAGATCAATGGCCTTATGGAAGGTCCCACCCTGTGAGAAGCCAGGTGTTCTGAGACTTTGCTGAAGGACCAGTGGTGTTCGGGAGCCTTTCTTGTAGACTGCGTGGGTAGCTCTATATAACCCTCATGAGACAATGTCATCTTTGGAAATGGAGTCTTACACTTCAGGCCACCCAAGGCAAACTCTGGACTACCCTCCTTAACTCAGAGCATGCTAATACATATCTTTGATTCTCAGTGGAACTGAGAGGGCTGTCTTTGGTAGATGGATTTTGGATTTTTTTTTTTTTAAATAAGGTCTTGCCATGTGATCAATCTTCTTGCTTCAGCATCTCAAGGGATGGGATTTCATGGGTATACCACCATGTCTGGCTCTGTTAGTAGGTGAATTTTGAAAGTTGCAAATCACGTCACTCCTGTAAATCCTGTGACCATGTGGCTTTACCCTATGAAGGTCCAGCTCTGTGGAAGGGTAACAGCTTCATGGAGAGTATGGCTTCCTGCCTGGGATGCAGTGGCCCTCCACACACATATCTTTCTATGAAAGAATAGCATGTAGCTGAAAGCTAGACTTGTCCATGCATTCTATCAGCCTTTAACTGCTAGGGGAACATCTCTTTCCCATGGTTAGTAACAGTCCCTCTTCTTGGAAGATCACAGAAATCCTCTTCCCCACCCTTTCATCCCTACTCTGTCCTGCCTTGATCTGTCTCCCTGAACCCCTGGCCATCAAACCAGACCATATAGTGGGTTTTGTATCTTTTTAGTTTCTCTGTACTTGGTCTTGAGAATTTGATGACTGTCCTAATGGGATAAATCCACAGAGTCTATTTGATGGTCAAAGGAATTTATTCGGGGCTTAACTCACAACCAGAATAAAGGAGTTGGTTGCAGAATCCTGGAGGGGTGGGGCACAGTCCAACACGGTTCTCTGGAGAGCTCTGCCTTGATCCGAATCAGCATGCAAGACCACAAGGAAGCAAAGATAGGGTGCATACATGCATCCCAGGTCTTAAGGGTCCCTGGCAGCCACGCCCAGGGACAGGTACCTACCAGCTACCTGCTGCCTCAGTAGGGGCGGTGCTTCAGGGCACGGCACAAACAACCACTCACTACACTGCCCTTCACCTCTGTGAACCAATGGCTTACTGAAAATGGACTACAGACCTCTGAAATACCTCTGGATTCACTCTCCTTTCAGTCTTGTGCTGTGTTGTGATGGGCATGAATCCTCCTCGGGCATAACACCCAACAGTCACCACTGCGATGACATGATCACAAACCCTGACTCCCAACACCAAGCATTGCCACCTGGTCACCTGCAAACTGGCACAGACAAAGCAAAGTGGAGCATTGACAGAAACCAACATCGCCTGGAAAGGACCACGTCATGGATCTGCCATCCTCACAGCAGCATTGCTCCCACTCCACCGTTGCTCTTTACCATGGGCAGTCCAAAGCCAAGGACGCAAGACCCACCTGTAGAAGGGGAAAGAGATAACCATACCGACTACTGCATGGCCCTCAGTCTTACACAGCCAGCACTAGCTTTGTGAGCATGCGCACAAAGCAGGGGGAGCATGTGTCTGGTCTGCTTTTTTTGCTGTGGGTCCCCCCACTCCACCCCAAGATTCATGTGTAATGTGCAAACTTTCACAATCATCACTCCCTCCATGACAATATATGACAACCACAAGACCCCCCCCCCTCTAGTCTGTGCCTCTGGGCCAGGACACATGAAGCCACTTTTTTTCCTCTGCCAGAAGTAACATCTTTGTCCTGAGTACATCCCTAAAATTTAGCTTGTAGCTCGCCACAGCAGGTGATTGCTGAAGGTGTCCACAGACAAAGGAGGATAGACCAAGGCTGTAGTGGTTGCTTTTCTTGTTGTTCCGATCAAATACCTAACAGGAAGTAAGTTAAGGGAGGAACTCCCTTGGCTCATCATCGTGAGCAAGTGTGGTCCATGCAGACAGAAGTGTGCATCTGAGATTCCTCCTCACATCTCCATGAGTGAAGAAGCAGAGAGCAGGAAGTGCTGGCATGTGCTTAGCTTTCTCCTCCCCCACGCCCTTTTATTCAGTCTAGACTCTTGGTCCATAGAACTGTGTTGTCTACATTCAGGGAAGGTATTATCTACTCAGCTAATCATCTCTGATAACTCCCTAGTAGACATGCCCAGGAGCTGAGCTGACAATGAAAATTAACCATCCCAGACATAAATGAACTCAAGGATGGAACGTATTAAACACTATGGTGACCACGTTCAATTTCTTGAAAATACGTCTTCTCCTTCAAGGTCTGGGCCATGCAGAAGCCTTATCTGGAATGCGTTTGCCTGCAGTTATCTTTCTGATAATAAACGGTGTGTGGGGACTTGGAGCAGGCAAGGCTGGTCATAAAATATCATACCCTCATGGCATTCTGGACTTACCAATGCCAAGATAAACAGGTGTCTAAGAGCCTATCACTTAACGTTTATTTACCTGGCAAACCCTGTCCTCTGCATAGTTGAGATCCACATGGACATACATCTCCTTTCTATTCTGCTGAAGCCCAGCCTACCTTAGTGCCTTGTTATCCCCACGGATCTACGGACTTTGCACCCATCTATGACCCTGTGGCCTCCAACTGCTTGAACTTCAGGGTGACCTGGCTCCTTCCTCTTCTTTTACTTGGGTGGCTTCTTCCACTCAACGTTCAGGTTTGAGATGTACATTCAACATTGAATGCAACTGTCATTGGTTACTGATTTTTATTTTGCTTCCACCCAAGATTCCTCTGTAAAAAAATGCAGCAACAGAGCGGTACAGGTTACTGTCGTATTATTTGATTTACCACTACCAGTCTTATTGTATGAACAAAGAAGTCCCACGATACTCATGTATGTCTTAGACTGGGCATATGGACTTGTTCTCTTGGACACGTGCCCAGGAGTGGAATTTCTGGGTCATTCCACAATCAGTTCTTTAGTTCAGTAAAGGGAGCCAAATCACATTCCAAACTTCCAATTTAGGCTGTCTCCAGGCACGTATGAAGGATCTAGCTGCTTCATCCCTCCAACACTGAGTTTTGCACCTGGCTGTTTTCATTTACAGGAACTATTCATCTGTGTTTCTGAGTTTTATAACCATCATTTTAATGACTAGGGAGCAATTGGTGGAGCAGTGATGTTTTATTTACTCAGCCTCCTGTCACGCTGAAATGGGAGTTGTTTTAGATTTAGAATGCAAGCATTGATATCATTTAAATATTGTTTATGGTTTTTTAAAATAATTAAGCCATGTAGTAGGCTGATGTGATTCCCGTTTCTGAAGATGTTCTTGGTAACGAGTCTACGTACACGTACATCATGGCTATAAATGCAGGCTCTCACAAGGGGACATGTGTTCATTAACAGCACTGAACTGAGCTGCAGATCTCACAGATAAGAAGGGAATAAATGGCTTTTGTCACATGCACTTCTATGGCAATCGTATGGCTGGTGAAGGTACAGCTGGTGGGTGCCACAGCACAGTCAACCCCTTCAGGGACACCCCAACTCTAACCTCCGTGTGAATCCAGGAGCCCCCAAGGGCAGTGAGGAGGACAATGATGTTCAAGTCTGGAATGCACCAGGAATAATTCTTGCCCATCCTTGCGCCCTATTGGTCTGCTATCTGCCAAAGAAGCTGATTCACCTATAACAGCTGAGGGATTTCTGCTGAGGTTTTCTGTCAATAGCTTGTCTGGAAGAATGTCCCAAATGCAGGCCTTGCAGAAGGCCTCCTTGCCATGTGTTGAATTTGGGGTTAACCCCACCCTGTCATGGTTCCTGATTAAGACTTTCTGTGACTTACCATCTTTTCAAAATGTATTTTTTATTTTATGACTAACTATGCTTCGAGCCCCTTTCCTGAGCCTACTTATGGCTCAGGGGACTCTCCAGGGGAACTTACAGGGTTGAGCATGATAGCCAAGTGACACCTCAGCTTAGATAGTGTGGTCGAGTCCGAGGAAGTTGCTCTAGATCCTAGACCTTCTACCTATGCATATACACGTGATCAAACACCGATTAGTGGCACAGCAGTTAATATTTGTGTGATATAAAAGATGTATAATTTACTCATAAGCTAATGTACATTATTAGCCACCAGGAAAGCTCCAAGTAGGACCTCAGAGAATGTATGTAAGATGACCCATGTCATAGCTATGGTCATTTCACCTGAAAGATTGGGTGTTGGTGGGCCTGAGGCTGTCTATGTTTCTCTCTTCTGGAGCCTAGATACAGAGAGGCACACCTGTGTGGCAGTACCATTGCTTTCCAGGGGATGGCAGCTGTGTTGGCCACTGCATAGCACAGGCCCCCCACTGGCTGCACGTTCCTGGAATGGAGGTCATAGACACAGCGCCACTCAGTTGTAAGGAACCAAAACCAGCTTGTCATGGAGCATGCCTTCCCCTGCAGTCCTTGCAGACAGACCTCTGCACCATGCTCTAATCTTATAAATAATTTTCCTTGTAACTCCAGATTTTGTTTTTTTAGTCATCTTTTACATTTGTGGCTAAACACGTTTGGAACAATCAAATATTAAAAACAAAACAAAATAAAACAAAACAAAACAAAACCACAATGAAAGAGGTTTGTTCTTTTAAGCTCATGAATGCCTCCCTCAGGTGACACTATTGCTTCTAACCCAGGTCAGAATCCCCAGTGGATGTTTCTGCCCTCTATACATGGTGACTAAGCACCTCTGCCTGCCTGTCAACATTACATTGTTAACCTGGGAGAAGGGAAGGCTTGGGGAGTGGGAGGCGGGCACAGGGTCCCTGGTACCTACTGGTACTTTCTTTAAATTCTACCAAAATTATGTCCTACTGTTAAGGGCCTGACTGCCAAAGTCAGTAGGAACCAGGCAGGACAAGCAGATGAGCCAGCTGGAGAGAGCATCAGAGTAGACAGAGGGAGTGCCCACTCACGAGACTGGCACACAGGAGACACGTCCCCTGCTGAGGTGATGGGCACACACAAGAAAGCACTCACTCTTGAGATGAGCATGCACATGAGAGAGGTGTCCATTCCCAAGATGGACACAGAGGGGGTGGTGTCTACTCTTGAGATGGCCGCTTGGCTTTCAGGAGAGACATTCGACTGTATCCCGGCTGTGGTCCCTGCATACTCCCTGTCAGCATCAGAGATAACACAGTGCCATCTCAGTGTTGACACTGGGGCTCCTGGCCTCATGGAACTGGTTCAAGTCACTTTCCTTCCCAACTGCAACTACTTTGGAAGTAAAATGAGCATGTGTTTAGTGAAAATTTTATTATAATAGTGCAGGATGTTTAGAAAATTATCAAATGCCCTCAGGCTGACCACTCTGAAATTTCTCTTCTTGTGTGTTTCATGTTTTTTTCCTGTACCATGAGTTTATTTTGTTAACTCATGCTGGCGTGTGTGTGTGTGTGTGTGTGTGTGTGTGTGTGTGTGTGTGTGTGTGTGTGTACAAGACGTCCATATTGAGTACTGAGGTCAGAGGACAGCCTTGGGTGCCAGGTTTCCCCTTCTGCCTTGCTTGAGACAGGGTTTCTCCCTCACACCTGCAAGTACCAGGCTAGCGACTTACAAGCTTCTGGGGAGTTTCCTTCCTCCCCCTGCATCTCCCTGTAGGAGCAGTAGGGTTGCAGATGCAAGCCACCACATCCAGCTGTCTGCATGGGTTCTGGGGCTACAAGCTCAGGTCCTCGCGCTTGCACGGCAAGGGCTTGATCCACTGTGCCATCCCTTGTGCGTTTTTAAAAACAGATTGACGTTTTATGATTTGCAAGTCTTCTAAAGGATACGTTGGTTTCTGGCTTTTCTCTTGACTTACTGTTGTTGCTGAACATTTCTTACAGTTTTATATGATTTTTTAAACACCGATAAGATCTTTGCTGGTTATCAAAATCACCAAGCAAAGGTGGGAGGTAAGCAGGAATCCTGTTTCCCTTTTCGGGGCTTGCTCCGTTTCCTCCTGACTGTTTTGTGTCTCAACTCGGGCACTGCTCTGTTTAGAGTGTGTGTGTTTCACTCCCTATGAATGGGACCGTTTTTGTTACATCAATGCACTATGCATGTATGAGATTTAGTTCCGTGTCTTGGTTGTGGGACATTAGTCATTTCTTTGGATGTTACTGTAGTTAAACCAATGAAAAACTTTGTTCATAAGTCTCTAATGATATTTTAGCCATTTTCTTCGAAGGAGCTCCTCAATATGGGAATACCAGTGCAAATGATTCAAACATTTTTCAAGCTTTGTACGATCTCCCTGAATAATTTCTGAGGAAATCTCTGTCAATTTAAATTTCCGGAATGTGTATGTCGCCTATCTTCTCGTCTGTGCCTGGAGTCGGGGTGCTCAGAGCCACCCTCGATGTTCTTCCTCACCTGCCACGTGGACACGACACGGGGACCACACCTAAGACTGTTGTAAATTCCCAGGAAGTTCCCCTTTCCTTGTAAATAGTCCTAGGGGAAGATCACAGTATGAGGTGTCTAAGTCTGACCCGCCAGACTTCACTTATCTCCTAATGTAGTACTTAGACTCTGGTGTGAAACAATTCTTGACTCTGCGAGGAACCAAGAGTGCAGATGGGGAGGGGGAGCCACGGATCATGTAGATTCATGTTCTGAGGGTCAGCAGGCCTGGTCTTGTGGGAAGGACACAGACACAACTTGAGAGAAAGAAGCCTGAAGTCACCCAACCATAGTTCTATTTTTAACCTAGTAACGAGGTGTGTTTATGAATGCATAGTTGGAGAAGCAACCTCAAGGAGTGAAGAGGTGCTGCCAACCTTCAGAGTTTTCCAGCAGATTCCAAAATCACGATCTGCTGATTCTTCCTCTCACTCAGCAGTGCCATGCTGTGTATTTGCAGTCCTCTCAAAGAGCAGATTATTGAGAATGCCCACTGACTCTGCTCTGTTCCCTTTCAGCCCACAGACACTGGACATTGGAATACTGGACATCTTTGGTTTTGAGGAATTTCAAAAGAATGAATTTGAGCAAGTAAGTAGGTTTTCTTTCAAAATCTTTTCAAATCGTGTGAATGTGAATTGATTTTACAACTTGTGCTTCCCATTAAGATATTCAAATATGGGCTTAAAGAAGGATGCCCTCTCTTTAATTCAAGTTACCATTTCTGGTGGCTTGATGCTCCATCGTCTCTCCATGGTTCGTGTGCTCAGAATCACGAGGTTTGATGCTCTTGTGAAGGTCCCTAGCTGTGTGTGGGCACATGGATGTTGTGCTGGATCAGAAGATGGAGAGCAGAAGCATCTGACATCAGGAAGCAGCCCTCAGAAAGCTTAGCCTGCATCAGAATGCAGAGTCCCTGCTGTGCCTCCTGCTGCAGTTTGTGGGCTCATCTTGGGGGACATTCACACATAGAATTATTGGAGAGCCACAGTCATGGTGGAGAATTATTAGTTATGTTTTATTCACCTCCTCTTGAGGATTTTTTTTTTTATTTTTTTTTTCAAGACAGGATTTCTCTGTGTAACAGTCCTGGCTGTCCTGGAACTGGCTCTGTAGACCAGACTGGCCTCGAACTCACAGACATCCACCTGCCTCTGCCTTCCCAAGTGCTGGGATTAGAGGCATGCACTACTACCACCCAACTAGGATGCTTTTAAGAAAGATCTGATTTGTATACACATCTTAATAGTATTGCAGGAATACTATTTAAATCAAATTAAAAATAGTTCAAAGTTAAATATTAAAGAAAAGCAGAGCTATTAATGACCTGCATGGGGGTCATATAAGAGCACAGCACTTGAAGAAAATTGAATTTGTTACTGCTTGTCTGTGGAGCTTCATGTAATTTGTGATTGATATATTTACCTTTATTTTCTTAGATGTACAATGTGGATATCAGTGATACTGGACAAGGATTTAGATAGAACCCATGTAAAACCCAGATCTGTGACATTTAGTAGCAGAAATATCTAGGCCAAGGTGGATTGTTTATTGTCATCCTGGATTCCCTATTTAATGTCAACAGCCAACTTGCAGCATGAGAAATGGGATACTGACATTAAGGGCTGGGATGGTGTAGGATATCCCACTGTATAATTTTCTGTCTTGTAGGACCACTGAAAACAGTGTGGATTTTACTCAGTTTTAGTTGAAAACAGCTCTACATCTCTTCCAACCCAGGGTTAGGAAAGAGAACACTGGTTAGAAGTAAGACCACACAGGCCACGGGTTTCTTCTTTCACACTTGTTCATACTAAATGTATGTGTTATATAACAGGAGTTATAAAGGAGGTGGGAGGGGTATGATCAGGAGAACTTACACACTGTACAGGTCTGCAGCTGCTCTGTTGAGCATCTCTTCTTGATCCTTGAGTATTGTCTGCTCTAGTCTGGAGACCTCACATATGCATTTTAGAAAATACAAACACACAGATATATACACACACCTCCATGTACACAATGGCATCCACTGTTTACCTGTGTCCCACTAAATGACATGTAGAAATCATGGTAGGAGGATATACCAGGAAGTCCCATTCTGGGGAGACTGGCCTCCTACACAGCTGTTCCACACCCATACTCAGCTCACATGTTCAGTCTGTGCTCATAGATAACATGCACAGTATTCAGGTAGCCTCTTTATTAAAATATAGACATTGTACCACCATCACACAGATCCTTTATTCTTTCTTTCTGCTGAATGTTTTAATGATGTATTTCAGAATATACTCACAGCTTGTGATTTCTGGGTATCAGGAAGGGACATTTTTCTCTTAAGATCTAACACATGAATTGATCTTTTGTTCAAATGCTAGTTTTAAGCATTGATGGGTAAAATGTCAAGATCAAGATCGATTCTTAGACTTTGATTACACAAGAATAATTTTTTTAATATTCCATTTTCTTAGCAGGTCTGCCTTGCTGCTGTACATAATGGTTACTAGGAATCTTCTGGAAAGATAAGATTGTTTTTTAGTCTAAATGCAAACAGCATCTTTACCTGGAAGCAATAAATTCCAAAATTTGCATATGAACTTATTTTTTTTAAGACCACTGGTTTGATTCTCTGTGGATTCCTTTGTTGCTAGAAGAACTTCCTCATTTTCCATTCCACTGTGCACTTAAGCTGGCATGCTTAAGAAATCATTGCTATGTTTATGAGCACACCTAAGGGGAAGCATTGCCTGTATAAGCATTTATTCTATCATGTTTCGAGTTTATTGACTGATAGATCAGCTATTGACTAGAGTGCCAACTCCAGAAGGGTTGAAATTGTGTCTGGTACATTATTTTGTACACAACTGAATTTTATCAAATATGTTTGTGATGGAAATTTGTAGAAGAAAATACTGGTAAGGAAGAAATCCTCACTGTGGGTTTGCTGGTGGTTCTTGCTCTGTGGTGAACACTGATGGGTGGTTCAAAGAGAGACACCCTAGGGGAGCTAGCAGGAAGTGCTCCAAAACCCCAGCATCCCTACCTCTGTGTCCTCTGTCACCTTGCCAGGTCAGCCTGATGTTATGGCACTCTTCACCATCTTTGGGATGATGTCACAAATTGCCCTACACTGGGTAAACAGTACACAGTCATTGCCTATAGTTCTGGAGTCCAGAAACCCAAGAGCAAGATGCTGTTGTTTCTAGGTTCTGAGTCTGCTGAGAACCTCCTCTCATTTAGAGATTCCTTTTGTGTCTTTACATTGTGGGATGCAAAATCCTCCTCTGTAAAAGAAGTAATGCTGTTCACAAAGATAGTAGTCCTATTCATGGACCTCACTACCTCCCAGCACCATAACCAATGGGATGAGATTCCAACACAGGCAGGTGGTGGGCTTGGAGGCAACTTTCTAATGAGTTACAACTTCTTGAATTATAGTAATAGTCTTAGTTAGAGTTTCTGTTGCTGTGAAGAGACACATGACCACGGAACCTCTTAAAAAGGAAAACATTTCATTGGGCTGGCTTACAGTTACAGTCCGCTATCATCATGGTGGGACATGGTGGGACATGGCGGCATGCAGGCAGACATGGTGCTAGAGATGGAGCTGGGAGTTCTACATCTTGATCTGCAAACAACAGGAAGTGAACTGAGACACTGGACATAGGTTGAGCATATGTGAGACCTCAAAGCCCATCCCCACAGTGACACACTTCCTGCAACAAGGCCACACCTACTCCAACAAGGCCACACCTCCCAATAGTGCCACTCCCTCTGAGCTCATAGAGGCCAATTACATTCAAACTACCACAATAGTGAACATAGGTTTTAGATTATATAACTCTTCAGTGGTGTTAGGTTCTTCAGTAGAGAGAAATATACTACGGTAGTCTGTCCCTTGATGGATGGATGGATGGAAGGAAAGACAAAAGAAAGGAGAGTGATGGGAGCAGAAGGTAGGGGGAGCAAAAGCTACACAGTGAGTGCTCATGAGCCAGCCAGAAATTAAGAAATCCAAAACAGAAGAACACAATAAGATAAACCATGAGGTTGTCCTCTGCACAATCCAGCAGGGGAATGTGCGTGATGACTAATAGTTTCATATAAGATGCAGGGGAAGTGGTGACAGGAAGCGGTATAAATTAAAATCAATCTAAACACATACAAATCAGGTGATATGTGAAAAGTGTTGGCCCTGGTTTGTTCGGTTAAGAGTAAGAGACTGTGAGCAGATTAAGGAATATGAACTCTAGATACCAAATGAAAGTTAAAATGCTACCCACAGTGGGGTTCAGAGAACGCCCAGGAAGTTAAAGGCACAAACTCCTGTGATATTCCTGATTCTCGAGCATGGCCAGGGAATGGGCTGCCCCTGGAGCCAGAGTTGGAGGCCTCAGCTAGAGGGCTCTTATTTGAGTCTCTCTCGGTCAAGAACCCAGGGAAATGCCAGTTCTCAGATGGACCTCAGCCTGCCTCACTGGCTCTCTCCAGGCGGGCCTCTGTGGAGGTTGCTCTCAGAGGGCCAGTTTGGTTTTTCCGAAGTCAGTCGGCCAGTTCTCTTTGCAGCTTCCCAAAGGAGCAAGCTTTGGGGCAGTGTAGCTGATCAGTGCTCCAGCTTCACAAGTCTGATTTTTTCAGTAGGCTGAGGCCATCTCTGTGATGGAGAAGGGCCGATTCTAATTGTCCTGCTGAGGGGAAGGTGCCAACGGCTTGACGCTGCTGCTGTTTTAGCTGTAAGTGGGCACAGTCCATGTCATTTTTAGCCATAGCGTGTTCAGTACGGACCCTTAAGCTGAGTAACTGGTGGGCAACCTCATAGTGATCTCAACTCATTTCCCATGCGAATTCCAAAACCATACGTAATACGAGCTCTGTCTTATGTGTTTTCTGCTTGACGGTTATACAGAAAAAGAAAGAAACCAAATAGTTACATGACCACATGACATTTTTAATATGCATCTTATAATATCAGAGTCTATGTATAAGAATGTGGAGTCTATGTATAAGAGTATGGAGGCCTCTTCAGGTAAGCTGTGATATATATATATATATATATATATATATATATATATATATATGTGTGTGTGTGTGTGTGTGTGTGTGTGTGTGTGTGTGTGTGTGTGTATGCATATATGTATGTATATTATAATATAGACACTGTGAGCATATAAACTGTGCATTTAATGACTCTGCTTCTCAGATGTGTTCTGTACATTCATTTGCATTATTTGACATTGAAGCAAAGCACAGACAGTTTATGTCACTCTCGGTAGTTCCCATAGAACCAGGCTCAGAATCCAGCCTGGTGTCATGTTGTTAGTAAAGGCAGTCCAACCAGCAGTCTATCAGAAGAGATATCTAAGCTTTTACTATAAGCAAGTACTTCCTCTTAATGATTGGCATGTTTTTTATTTCTTTAAACATAGTATAGTAGCTATTGTGAGAAGTGCAAAGGTAATACTCCTTTAATAAGTTTTATGCACTGTTAGTTACTTTTTCCACAGCAGAATTTTATACCAAATCCATTTAATATCAGTCAATTAGTTAAAACCAAAGAGGCCAGAATGCCTGTCCACCCTAGCACCAGGTCAAATAAGAGAAAATACCTTAACACAAAAATGAATTCATATGAATCTATGTGCATATTAGAAACATATTCAATGTTAATCTCATGGTCTCTCCACTTTAGCTTGACTGATTTGGAATCACCTAAGGGGGACACAGCTCTGGGGACATTACCAGAAAGGTTTACCCTAAGAGGGAAGTCCTACCATGCATGTGGAGCAGCTGTACCCCATGGCTGAAGTCCTGAACTGAGGAAAAGGAAAAAGCAGAAAGCCAGATAAAGGGCAGGATTCACCTCTCTCCTCTCTCTGGTAGTGGCCACCACACCTCCCTGCTGTGCTGATCTGCACCCTCCCACCATGAGGCAAAATCCAGTCTTCTTTCCTCAGGGTTCCCTTGGCATGGCAACAAGAGAAAGAACTAAGACAATGAGTAATACTTCATTATTGCATATTTATCTTTAATAACCAATATCACTGTATTGAATATTAATTAATATTATATAATAACTCTAGATAAGAGCAAATGTCCTCCAGATTAAAATAGTGACTGTCTGAAAAAAAAAACTGAAGTCATAATGGTACAAACCAGGGAAGTGCTTATGGGTGGTGTTTGCACATGATGAAGATGATTAGGTTTTGTTAGGTTTCTCCTCTGAGTGAGACTGTTTTCCTGTTTGATCTCTGTCTTCAGAATGCTAATGGATAGCCCAAAGACCTCATGGGACCAAACTGGAACTCAGACATAGGTCCACAGGACCTCGAATGCAGTGCCCTGTCAGCCTGCAATTCATATCTCTAAGCCTCTACCTCTGGAAAATGACCGTGATGTAGAAAAGGATGATAGATTTGGCAGAAATTGTATGTCAATCATTTTTAGGCCTGTACTTGTAACTGTTCATGAAGAAAGTATGTTAATTAAGCCAAAAGTTTATTGCCAAAACAAAACAAAAATATACATTCATTGTTTTCTTTGAAAAATGGTAAACAATAAGACACAATGATAGAAGCTTTGAATTAAGGACATTTTGGCCAAAGGCTCTGTTTCTAATTCTAGAGCCTAGTTTCTGCTTGAGCTGAGGTGTGATGTATGAGGTGTCCTTCAAAATATCTAAAATCATTTTCCTTTGAACTGATGCTCTTCTACCCTGAGCTAGCTATTATTGTATAGAATACTGAATCCAAGGGGATGGAATGCTTTGTTGTTGGCTGGCTGTTTCCTGAGGATCAAGCTGTCATATGCAACACTGTGATTTGACTGACAGTTCTGTGCTTGTGGTAACAGAATTCTTGTTACTGGATAATTTAGAAGAGTGGAGATTTATTGTTCCATGGTGCTTCTGGGATGCCACCTGTCAAGGTACCCATTATATATGGCAAAGTTGTGTCTATTCCTAAGATATCTTCTGGACACTGTGCCCCCCACCGCCCCCAATGCCTGTGGTAGGAGGCTTGCTCCTCACAGAACAGATGAGCAGGAGGGTGAGGGAAGAGGCAGAGCTAAGCAGGCCCTCCATAAAGAACGTCCTCCTCCTCTGAAGATAGGGACCAAGCCCACATAACCCAGACATGTCCTCAAAACTCCATATTTCTATACCTCCTCATTGAGAGTCAAGTTGTCAACATAGAGACTGCAGGGACCAGGGCCTGCTGGCATTAGCTCCAAAATGAAAACAGAACAAACAAAAGGAAGTCTATCTGCTGATGGAGGGTCTCCCGCAGGAGTCTGATGCTACTACAGTAATGAGTACAATGCTGTTTCAATAGGGCCAGGCTGCTGGCAGAGGTGAGAAGCTCTGTCTGGGGGATAGAGGGTGAGGAGACAGGAAACGTACCTTTTCTAAGCCAGAATGGTGGGGTAGGAAGCCTTGAGCAAGGAGACAAGACCCAAGACTGTTAAAAGGAAAACTGGAAGGAGACATGCTGCCCTCACCAGCTTCCCACAGCTTCTACTTTATAGACAAGGTATTGATCTCAGGCAGAGCTGACTCCCTGGGGAAACACATCCAGCAACGTAGACAACAGGAAGTGTTCAGAAGAGGCAAATTGGAGACCCACCATCTACCTGACTTTGTAAAGGCCTTGGGAAGTCCTACACAGGAGCCTGTGAATTTAGCTTACTTCGGCATTTCTCCAGTAGGCGTCAGCCTGTTCAATGCTTTCTTAGAAAATAGCTGTCCACATCTCAGACAGTTAAATATTCTGGACATTTTAGAGAAATGTCCACTATCTGAAATTTCAGCACATTCTCTCTCTCTCTCTCTCTCTCTCTCTCTCTCTCTCTCTCTCTCTCTCTCATACACACACACACACACACACACACACACACACACACGCACACACTAATACACAGCACACTTTGCATATATTTCTAGATTAAATGCTGAACAAAATGAGCTGTGTTCCCTTTTCATTGTCTGGCTTGGTGTGTTCTACAGCCATCTGAAAAGCTTTTAAACACATCAGTGCCCAGGCCCCACTCCAATTTAATGGGTTCGGGGTCAGACCCAGACATCAGCCTCTTCCACAAAGCTCTCAGTTAATTCCAGTGAGCAGCAAGGATGACTGTCCCCATTGTCAGACACCCAGGGCTCTGCCTTCTACTGGAGTCAGGTTTAATTAATCCTCCCCTTTAATTTTGTGATGTGCATGTCATGCACTGTCTAGTTTTGCTCTGGATAGCAGTAAAAACGAAAGGAGAACAGTTGGTGAGAATTTACTCAAGAAATTAAGTTTGTCGTTAATACAAATGATGGACCATCTGGATAAGCAGTGAGGTTCTGTTGCTGAACAGAGATTTCAAGGAATGCGTCATTTTTATTGTTAAACCTGTGAGTTCACTGAACGTATGAAGCATGTGGTTTAATAAGAGCAGTATCCATACTAATTAAATGGCTATGCAATATTATCCTTACCTTTCACCCACTTTCGAGTCTGCTCTGAGAAATACCTGGAAATCTAATACCTCTCATACATCTCCGATGGGTAGATCTGAAAAGGAGAAATAACACTTGTTTTTGCATTGAAGTTGATGATCCTTTAGATTACTGATGATTGATGTGAGTTCATATTTCCAGAAACTTCTAGAATCATGACTAATGTGCTTATTAAGTTTTCCTCTGATGGTGTTGTACACACACACACACACACACACACACACACACACACACTTTTGTGTACAGTGAAAATGAAAGCAGAATCCTTGAGTTTTGGCAGTTGGGTTCCTTTTTTTGTTAGTGAAGTATACTTTTTGTTTCAAGTCGGTACCGGGCATGAGGTAGAAGGGCTGCTAGTTGCCTTACTGACATTTACAGGTACTTTTCAAGTTCATTCCCCAGAAAGGCTTCTGTATTTAACTGAGTACCCTGAGCTACACCAGGTAGAGTTGAAAGTTATCACTTTTGGTATTTGGTAACTCAGTGCAGTTAAAGATAAATGGCTGACGTGGACATAAAGCTGAAAATTCAAGCCAAAGAGACTGGCACTAGTGTGAGATGGAGGTGAAAGCTAAGATTATGTTTAGAATAAAATTAATACAAACAAAATACATAGGCTTCGTTCAGAAAGCAAAACTTGGAGGGTCTCCTGTTTTCCTCAGAAAGACCTCTCTGGATTCTTATTCCCCAGGGTCCCCAAGTCTTCCCAGGTCTAATGTCACTGTACCCCATGGAGCAGCTAGTCCCCTCTGGATACCCATCCCTCCTGTGGGAGCTGGTGTCTGGTTTCTTTCTAGAGAATGCAGGAGCAGCTTTTGTTTCTCAGCTGCCAATCAGTGATGTGAGCCTCTTCCCAGTGACCAGCACCAGGAGGGATCATGTAGACAAATTTTTATTGTTAATATGATACATGGAGAGTTTTATATAGAAAGATATCAAATACAGTATTAATAAAAGCAATTACATCAAAGTAGATATAAATATGTATGTTCATGAAAATATATTCATCAATGTAAGTACATTAAAAACAAAATGTAAATCTGATATATTGACAGCTATACAATAACAATAAAAATTCTTAGTTCTAGATAGAAACCCAACATTACTATCCTTTCTGATCACTTGGTCTTCGGTCTAAGAGAGTTTCTGTAGGTTTGAAGGTGATCTACTGCAACAGGAACCGCACAGCATGTTGTTGCCTTGTAATCATGGTAAAGCCTAAAGAACAAGAGTAAATCTCTTTAAACTCGGAATCCCTGTTTCCATCATGGTCTTCCCACGACTACTCTGTCATGACCATTGGAACTTGAGGAATCTTCTTTCTCTTTAAAACAATTTACTACCGCCCCCCACCCCCACCCCAACATGTGCGTGGGTGCGTGCGTGTGTGTGTGTGTGTGTGTGTGTGTGTGTGTGTGTGCGCACGCGCGCATGGCCATAGTGCATTGTCAGAGGAATCTGCAAGAGTCAGCTCTCTCCTTCTACCATGGGGGTCTGGGAATTGAACTCGGGTCATCAGGCTTGGCGGTAGGTGCCTTACCCAGGGGAGTCACCTCTCCGGCTCCTCCCCTTTCCTTCATTTGACCAACAGATCCCTAGAACATTTCTTCTCATTTCTTCTCTGCTCCTAGACAACTGTATTTCATGGGGTGTATGGAAAGCTGGAGGTTTCTGAGATTTAAAGCAGAAGGCTCCTTAGATAAGCACATACTTTGTGTGATCGATTTTCCTGAATAAACACAGAGTCAGATCAGGGACTGCGCTGATGGCTGAAGGTGTAACTGAAGCAGAGATTGGTGACCCAAACGTGACATGTCGCTCTTCCTGCAATGTGACTGTGCCAAAGAGAATTGAAACCCTATGGCTGGCAAAGGGAGGGTGCGTTCGGCACGTGAGCACCACAGCAAAACCTGCCTCACTGCGGGCACTGTTCAGCTTGTCTTATCTCATCAAAGCTCATACCTGTCCATCAGAGCCTCACTAGCAACTGTATTTCTTTAGTGGTGTACAAATCCCCAGCAGGGGTTCTGGAAGAAAAGCACTATCTGTGAAACTGTCACGTCTGTATATGATAAATCCCTGCTGTGAAAGGAACATTTATGCTTGCCGCTTCCATTTTAATTATAAAAAGATAGAAATGTTCATGAAAATAGCCAGTAGAGAAGGAAAATTGAAAATTTAACTTATTTCACCTTATTTCAAAAGTGTATCTTGTTGCATTTCCTCCATTTAAAAATCGTTGAACCCCCTTAATACTTAGTAATACTAAGAAATAACTGATATAAAATTATTAGAATTTAGCATGCAATGTTTACCTTAAGTGCACAAAAGAGAAATGATCCTTACCATGGAATGGAACCACTAGAAAATGCTAGTTTTCGTGACAGGATCTGAAATTGTTGAGGGAGCAGATGGAAGGTGATGAGGGGGTCTGTGAGACCAAAGGGCCTAGCCCTGCAGGGGGTATGCTCTAGTAAAGCAGAGATGAGCTGGATAGAGCTGAAAAGCACCTGGGAAAGAATCCAGAAGAATGGCCAAGGTGAAAGAGGTCAAGAGAGGCCAAAGCCCAAGACTGGGGAGATGTGACCAAGGGGTGGATGTCTGGCTTAAGTCACTGGGGCTCCAAGGACATGGCTGCTGAGAACCGAGCATTTGACTTGGAAATGCAGCATTTCTGGAGACTTCCAGAGAAGAGTGTTGGTAGCACCAAGACATATACAGGAAAGATGAGAGGTGAATTTCACCTCGTAAGTAAGGACATGCCTTTGTGTCTTTACTTTAGTTTTTAATGTAAAAGGAGGCTATGGTTACCTGCATAAGACCTCCACAAGATCAGGCTAGAGAAAATTCCACCAAAGGGCAGCTACCCTCCCCTAGCTGAGGCACCACTGGCAGTTGATGGCTGATGGGAAAGGAAAAGTCGCTTTTCTTTGGGAGTTGACTACGAGTAGGGTACCCATGCAGTAGAGCATGGCCCTACATGCTTGCACAGATGGGCTAATTAGACTCATTTGGGTTTAAAAAGTGGGGGGGGGGGGGGGGGGGAGAAGTCATGAAACTGGGAAAGAGACATGTTGGGTGGCTCAGGGGGTTGGAGGGAAGAAGTGAGGTATGGATGTTATCAAAACACACTGTTCACATGTATGAAAATATTTAAAGGATTAAAAAATAAATATTAAAAATTAATAAAAAGAAAGCAAATAAGTGAGAACATGCCTGGAAGAAAAGTGATGTTTTATTTTGATTCAGAGTGATTGTTTGCATGAGACATGCCTGCTGCACTCACAGCGTCGATGGCTCCCTGCACACCTGTCAAAATTCCTCTCGGGGAGAAGAGGGGCCTCATGAGGCCCCACCCCTCCCCCCTGATTGGCTAGAGCCAGTTGATGGCTGGTGGGAGTCGGGGGTCGGATTCCTAGGTGCTGTAGCCACTGCTGAGTTACCCTTACTTCACTGAATAAGCCCTCACCCAGGCTGAAGGGAAACCCCAATTAAATGCAGTAGGTTTCCAAAAAGACAAGAATGTTGAAGAGGGGGTTCATGGGAAGAAGGGGAAGAGACAGAGTGGAGTGGGTAGGAGAGGATGATGAGGTTGGTGTGATCAGATACTGTGTGTGAGAGAGGAGAATTTCAAAAGAATAAGTAAACATTTTAAGATAAAGAAAATCAACTAAGAAATAACATTCTTTTCCTCTAGGGACTGTCTTGGGAAAACTGGAGAGAGGGTTTTTGACAGGTGTATTCCAGTTAAGAACACTCTTGGTATCAGGAATCCCTTAGTCTGGATGTAACGTCTAGAGAAAATCTGTGTCCACTCTCACTTTCCCACCGACATGTAACTAGAACAGGGCACACAAGAGACATGCTCCCCTCCCTGGAGCCCACAGCAGACAGGCGTGTATCTCCAGCTGTCAACAACAGCCCAAACATCTTCCTCGCAGGAATGGTTCTCCTCTCGCTCCCAGTGCTTGAGGCTCGGTGTTTATATGTTGGCACTGTGGTTACATTTCTCGTTTTCGGCATGCCCACCTCACGTTAAACACTGGGGCAGTGTGGCCCCAGAAGTGACTTAAGTGAAGTTGCCTTCGAGGGCAAGACTCATGCGTCATCCTAGTGGACTGCTTAGTCTAGATGCCCCCAGTCTGTGTGTCGCTAGGGGGCACCGCACCAGGACAAGTGGCTCTGCATGGCTACCTGTGTTATCTGCTGTATTGTTCTCTTCCCTGAACAGCTCTGTGTCAACCTGACCAATGAGAAGATGCATCACTATATCCAAGAAGTGCTTTTCCTACAAGAGCAAACAGAGTGTGTACAGGAGGGAGTTGCCATGGAAACTGCCTATTCTCCTGGTAACCAGGCTGGAGTTTTGGATTTCTTCTTCCAGGTACTTACATAACATAATTAGAAACTTAACAGGATGAGTGCATTCAGGTGCACTGGAGAGAGAATTTTCTGACTGAAGGTCTTGTTTGTGAGGTATCCTTATACATGACATGCTGCAATGCCTTTTTAGTCCCCAGTAGTCTTCTGAGGAGCACAAATTACCCTTGCCTGAAGGGGCACTGGAAAACTCACCACTTCATTCGAAGGACAAGAAATATCCAAACTCGATGATATAAGGACATTCACCATTTTATTTATCAAACCTAAAAACTTCTTTTGGAAAGTTACAAGAGGCCAATGTACAAAATTAATTTCATAAGCTAATATACAAGGCCAGTGATACCTTGAAATATATTACACATTTTTGTATTGGTCTTCAGAGGTTCTAAAATTTAAATTTTGAAAGGTTGGCAGGAAAAGTATATGCACATATATCACCTTTGGTTAAGTTAATCTTTGGTTAAAATTAAGCCTGAGGGCACCAGCATGTGTTTATATTCATACTTTTTATCCTGCATACAGTGAAAAGCTTTCGACTCAATATCTCTATTGTATAAGTAAAGATCTATTATGTGAGACAGAAAGATGACTCAGTGGAAAAGGTGCTTGTTGCTAAGGCTGATGACCTAGATTATGATTCCGGACATACTTGAGGAAAGGCGACAGCCAACTCCTTCAAGTTGCCCTCAGACCTCTGCATGAATACCCTGGTGTGTAAACTTGTGTACATGCACACACACACACACACACACACACATTCATGGTGGGGGGATAATAAAAACATGTGATAAGCTGTTTTATCAAGCATGTCAACAGCAACTTTTGTTTGCATGAGTGCTGTATGGAGTCACCCATTACCTCTAAATGCTTGCTAGTGTTTCAAACAGACACCATCCAGCTGTTTGGAAAGCTCAGGCTTTCGCTCTCTGCCTTCTGTCTCTATTGCTTAGCCTGTGTGTTTCCCTAACACTGTAGCCCACTCTTCATGCCTGCTACCAAATGGTCAGGATAAGAGTTCTATCTGAGAGGTCCAAGGTGGCAGAGCCAGCGCGCGGGCAAACATAGGTGTGTGTTAAAAGGCAGGACACTCGTGTTCTGAGTAGCCATGTGAATATACTAGAACTGGAGGGCACGCGTCAAGGACCCCAAGTGGAGTAACGAAAGCAAACGTCTGACTTTTGCTGACTTCCAGAAACCCTCAGGATTCTTCTCCATATTGGATGAGGAGAGTCAAGTGATTTGGTCCGTGGAGCCCAATCTTCCCAGAAAGTTGCAGAGTCTCCTGGAATCGTCAAACACAAATACAGTGTATTCCCCTATGAAGGACGGCAACGGGAATGTGGCTTTCAAAGGTCAAGGCCCAGCCTTCACTGTCATGCACTATGCAGGAAGGGTGAGTGGAAGGACCACGTGATGTGCCCTGTGTATTGGTGTGCCACGTGACTGATGTGTCCTGTGTACTGGTGTGCCACGTGATTGATGTGCCCTGTGTACTGGTGTGCCACGTGATGTGCCCTGTGTACTGGGGTGCCACGTGATTGACGTGCCCTGTGTACTGGTGTGTCACGTGATTGATGTGCCCTGTGTACTGGGGTGCCACATGATGTGACACCCTGTGTACTGGTCTGCCACGTGATGTGCCCTGTGTACTGGGGTAC
>CABHPP010116112.1:32599-44660 GCA_902168425.1 Peromyscus attwateri
ATATGCCCTGTGTACTGGGGTGCCACATGATGTGCCCTGTGTACTGGGGTGCCACTTGATATGCCCTGTGTACCGGGGCACCACATAATGTGCCCTGTGTACTGGGGCGCCAGAGGGATGCAAGCTTTAGAGCACAGGATTTCAGGATATGCTATCAGACACTCAAAAGCCACACAAAGAGTCCACAGTCATTAACTTTTACAAGCTCTTTGCTTTGGTTTGAGGCTGAGTTGACATCTCAGAACAGTATGTGCTTAGCAGGGTAACTATCTCACTGTGTATATAGACTTCATTAATATGAAAAAGAGCCCCAGGATCAGCATAAACAGCTTTGTTCCACACCTTGGGGCATTTTTCTTATATAAATTTGGGTCTTCTGAGTGTGCTCGGCCTGAATGTGGGCTTAGTATTGAAGTGTTTTTCTGAGAACCTAGGAACGCAAGCCCTCTGACCTCCCCCAGCATTCCAGCTGGGTTTGTCAAGCTGGTTTCTCACTTCGGAGTCTCACCCCTGCCTGGAGTGGTGTCTGCACACCTCCTCGGTCCTCTCATGTTAGAGTTGCTCCAAGTCAGTGCGTCTTTAAGCCAGTGCATCTTTGCCCCATGATTTACGTGTCATAACTCCCTCATGCAAGTCTTCTTTTTAGGCCGTGTGTTCTAATCCCGTTTTCGTAAGTCCCTCTCACTGCCATAAACTCCTTCCCAGGCAGATTTGAAATGTCCTTCCAGTGTATTTAACAACACATCTATCTACCTCTTAACTAAAGCATCTCTGTTTTTCTATACCCAACTCTTGTTTATTATTGATGTCTTCCACTTTTAGAATTATAAGCACACACACACACACACACACACACACACACACACACGCGCGCGCACACTTTGAACAGTGAAAATGAGGGACTCATCAACGTATCCCAGTTCATCTCTTCCCTTGTTTATGGAGACTCCTCCACTATCCACCAAAAAAGGATGAGAGATGAGCCAGGAACATGCACACACTGAACAGTCGGATGTCAGAATGCAAATAACAAAAATTAATATGTGATGGCCGCTGCTACCAGCCTGGTACTATATAAGGAAGCAATTATTTGTCTCAGAAAAGCATAGACACTCTCCAGAGGAGCTCACTAACTATGAAGGGGAGATATTTCAGTGAGGACTTGGGCTCTGGAAATGCGTGTCACTGTGCTACACTGAACTGGGTGGCTCTCGTTCTCCAGGCAGGAAACAACTCAGCTTAGGAAAAGAGCTTTGAGAGAGTCTAAGTCAAAAAACTTCAGGGGTGCTCTTAAGGTATGCCGTGAAACCAAGCTGCCTGCTACCAGGGCACCTGCCAAATAGCAGCATGCACACCCTCACACTCAGTATCAAAGGTGTGACCCACTGCTACAGCAAAGAGAAGCTTGTGTGCGGTGGGCTTACCTGGCAAAATGTCAGGAAGCACAGACATGTGGCCGCCATCACTTCTGCCTGCTAAGCCAGGTCGGCAGTGTTGGACAGGTAGAAACCAGAGACTGGTGAACTCCATGGTGCAAAGTAGTTTGAGAAAGAACTCTTTGTCCTTCAACATCTGCAGTAGGGGGAAAGCAGTATGGGTGAGTGGGCAGGTGCCCCCCATAGACATCCACTTATTTGGGAAAGGGTACAAGTTTCATTGAATGTGGAACACGTCATAGGTGAAGCATCTAACATTACTAGTTTTAGCTAACCCACGGACCGTTGTGTGTGCCCCTCTGATGGCTTCATCCTCTCGACTAGCGGCATATTTTCAGACAGGAGAAAGGATGAAGCAGTAATAACTGAGGATGTAGTATTACACAGACTGGGGGAAAGGCAACGCAGACTTTTCAATGACTGGCCAGCATCCACATTTGAGCAGTAGCAAGGAATAAGGAAGTGACGTCCACTGAAAGAAGACAGGAAGGAAGTGATAGAAGAGATGCTCAAAGCTGTGGGTCGGAGCCCAGCAGGACCCCACAGTCCTCATGTGGCTGATAAACGGGGAGTGCTCACTGTGTCAGCTCAAGGCATGTGCTCCTGGAGAAGGGAATGGTGGAAACGCTCAGGTTTGGGAATTCTAAACTGGAAGCGTGACATTTAATGCAAACCCTAATTGGATGGTGGGATGAGCAAACCCATGTGTTTAGAATGTGCATTTTGACTGATGATCCAACCCCAGAATAACATGGAGAAAAGAGCTATGGAGAAGAGAAGACTCTCGGAAGCCCAGGTAGGACGACAGGAGCCCACATGATGAGGTGGCGGTGAGGTGTCAAGATGCCCCTGTGAGAAGTGGACTAATGGCATTAGATGCTTGGAGAGGCTTGTGGGACATGGAAAGAAATTGATGAGAGATTCTGTGATCTCTGAGCAGCTACTACTTTTCACTTCTCCTTGGCCTTTTCAAAGTCCTTATAGTTAGAGGAATGCTCTAGTGTTGTCTTTAGATTTTTTAAAACTCTGCCTTCTGAATTTAGAGGAAAAAATGTACAAAGCTATCATCAGGTATCATGACTCCTTATATTTAGGAAATTATCTTCTTAAGAGCTTCCAAGCAGTTCCATTAGGCGTGTGTTTGACTGTCCTTATTTATAAGTCTCTTGTGTTGTGCCATAAAGACAAAACAGGGCCCATAAAAAGTGCCGACGGCATGAAAATCAACAATGTGGTTCAGAATCATGGCCTGATAATTTTGATTTCAGTTGTAATTATTTTTCTGAGCACCTATTAGCATTTCAGTTTTAATTTTGTTTTTGAATATTTAAGGGGAAAACAAGCGACAGTTTAATATAATAGGGAATTATTCACCGAGTTCTTAGAGAAATGGAAGAACACAGGGACAGCCCAGTGATTAGTTGATACGGAGCCAAAGCCCCTGTGGAATCATGCGCTTTCCTTTAAAAGCATTTTTGTTTTTTAAGAGTTTTCCATAATTGGAGTTGATTTTGTGGCTTTACAGAAATCTTTCATTTCGGCGATATGTACTAATGAGTTGTAGCCAAAGGACTCCCCAAGGCCTCGTTCACATGCTGCAGTGTAGGTTCTATGTGATTTGCAGCAATATGTCAGCCCATATGCCTTTTGAACTGTCAGATGTAGCCACACGTACTCGCGTGTTGAACTGTTGCATCAGAAAACAACATTCTACATTTTGTCGGTGAAGAGATATGGAAAAAGTTCACCCACCTGAAAGCAGCATGCATTGTCCATGATATATTACATAACCTTTGACCCCAGAGTTGCCTCCCATGGGGAGACCTCAATGATCCTGTATGCTCTTAGCCTCTTATTGGCCAGGGAGACAGTGCAAAACATTTGTCATCACTCCGCTCCTTCCTGCTGGCCTTCCTTGCTTATTTTAGTGAGAACATGCTGTACCCCATGGGAGGGATAGCTGTCACTGCTCGAGGTGACAGTAACATTGCTCCCCTGCCCCAGCCTGCATGGGCTCTGGGTAGGAACTCTAATGAGGAGCCTCCACCCTGCTCCTCCGGAAGCGTGTTTGAGGCGGAAGCTCAGAGGTCCTTTTAGGAATGTTTAAGCACCATTATCTGAATTACATCTGAAGATCCTTCCTAAACACATCTGAATGTTTCATTACCCTTAGGAATGTGTTGCAGCTTCCAATCTCCATTACAGAAATATTTTAAAGTGAATGGGGAGAGGCTGTGCATGAAATATTAACAAGATCTCATTAATGAGCATACGTTTGAATTAAAGAAGGCTTCGGGGCCTTGGGGCTTGGCTTTTTTTTGTTTATTTGTTATAGCCAATTTTAAATCATATACGAAGTTACCTGTTTTAGGGCTTGCTCTTAACCTGGTTATTTAAATGACAGATAAGCATTAAATCCACAAGTGTGTCTGAGTTCATTGGCTGTTGAAATTAAGGATCTTGAAGGAAAGAAGAATTACAGCTTGACAATATCAGCTCTTAGGAGAGTTGAATTTCTATTAAGATGATTCTAAACTGACTATTGTCGGAAATTGGGCTTTAAAGCTCCTAAATTTTGATGTGAGAACAGTGAGTGGATTATGAAGTTGTAAATTGATCTGAGGTTGAAAGTAAAGATTGAATTAATGAAATTTAGTAAAAATATAGTTGTGAAGTACGCATCTCCCACTCACATGGCCAGATCCTCTTGCATGCAAGCTGTGAATACTGCGTTGCTCAGAACAGAGGTCTTAGTCTGTGTCTCACCAGCTACAGTACAAGAACACCTGAGATGGGATAATCTAACGCCAACGGTAGTGTGCAGAGAGGGCTGGGGAGTCATGTGACCCCAACAGGTCATGGTTAGAGTGATACAGGTCATGAGCAAGGAAGACCTGAGCTTTCCTAGATGAAAGAGGCAGGTCCAGAAGCTCCCAGAGCTCCAGCCACCTTCTCTCTTCAGATCTACAAGACCACAGACTTCTCTCATTTCCAGTCACTCATCTGTGTTTACTGTTGCTGCAGCAGCCTAAGGAAGAGAATACAAATATTCATTGTTTCATGTGAGTTTACACACAAGAAAAGTGAAGCACAGTAACATGGAACTTTGTAGAGTTTCTTCCTAATCCTTGAGCTATCTTTAGCTAACTCTGGCACTTCTCAATTTCTTTGTCTCCTGTGGTTTTCCTCACCTGGAAATTCCACATCTTCTATACTAGATCTGGGCCATCTCTCTGAACACCGGGTTCCTGACCTAATCTATACTACTTTCAACTTTCTATGTCATCATCAATAATGATGCCTGATACTTGCACCGTGACCACATCCTTGCCTATAAACAGTTCTGTGTCGGTTTTCTCTAAGTAGGTCTTTGGTGAAGGTTGATGATTCATCAAGATCTTACCGTTATGGGTAAACTTGGGGCTGTTGTTGTAGAAGACCAGAAACTGGGTGGCTTCACCACACAGTAATATATATTTCCAGTAATGAAAGATGGAAGTTCGAATTCTAGCATCGGCAGGTTCCTTCTGGCCTCTCTATAAACAGGATGTAGTCAGTCCCAGACTTGGGAATGCATTACTCCCAACCCTGCCTCTCTGTGTGTCCTGTGTCATTTCCTCTTCCATAAGCATTTTAGGCTCACTCTAATATAGTATGCCCCCTCTGAGTCTAACAAATTGCATATGCAAAAGAAATTGCAAAGTAAGGTCTGTAATCCTGGGTGGACATGAATTTGGGAAAGACCAACAGCACATGAGTTGCTGGTGGGTGGCAGGCCCCTCTCTCATTTCATACATCTCCATCTTCGTCTCCTCCTCCACCTACCGGGTCAACATGCTCAAGGCTTTCTCATCTGCACTTTGTAGAACCCATGGTGTAGAGGAGAAAGAAGAGGCATCGGTCTACACAAGCTGAGTTTGAGTTTTATTCTATAGCTATGTGATGCTGAGGACAAGGACCCTCAGTTGTATACCCATGAAATTTATAACTGGGGAAATCCAATCATGAATCTCACAGTTTCTTCTGGGGCTTAAGTATTAGGCTGGCACACATGCAGTAGTGATTACTTTTACACATTCCCTCAAATACACCTATCTATCATACCCCCTGACACAATAGTTGAAGGTCTGTAGTATATATAGGCCACACGGTTAATCAAAATTTGGAATGGACAATCTGAGAGATTAAAACCAAACTGAGTGATTATTCAGTCACTTCACCATTTTTTTTGTCCAGATGAGAATATTGATGGGCCAATGAACTTATTCGAGTTAAGTGATAAAATATCCTTATTTAGGTTTGCCAGGGTTTGTAAATTCTTATGTTTTTTTATAAATGTGCATGTGTTATGCAGAGCAGATTTAGTCATGCATGTTTGAATAGTTGGCGTTTTCCTAACACAAGTTGATTAGCGTTAGGGCAGCTGTAACCACTCTGGTTGTATTATGATCTCTTACTGTTTTCCCACCACACTTTATAGACTTCCCTGAAAGATAAGTAGAGACAACTCAGTGATTTCTCTATCATGAAAGTCATAAAACTGCACTGAAAGAGAAAACATGCAGATGAATGTCTTAACTTCTGCTAATGTGATATTCTCTTTTTCATTGACTAGACGGTCCCATTGTGGTGAGTAGCTATACCTTGATTAAAAAGAATTCTGCAGAACCATTATATTCCTTAGCATTTGGATTTATAACTAATAGTGCAAGTGAGCCCACAGGTATGTGGGATTTTACTGTGCATTCAAAGATATCCTTTAAATATTATTTCCCTTAAGAAAATTAAAACCTTGCAATCTGTGTATATACTCTGCATTGTAATTTTATGATGAGATAAAAGTTTATAGTCCCCTGCCATAGTGCACTTATGGTTTTCAAAGCATGCAGCAGGATCCTTCCCCAACCCCCTACACCACATCCATGAGGGAAGAGTTGTCATCCCAGACACGTAAGCCTGAATCAGTACCGTTCACTGTTGTGATTTCTACAGGCCGCTGCAGAAGTCTGTTACTAACACGTTGCTGATGGACATGGAGTGAGGATAAGAGGTTTTATTGAAACAGGGGCCATCTGTAAAACACCTGAACACTTTTCTTCTCCTCACAAAGGACATGCCCCCTCACTGAATAAGCTGGATTTGAAAATTACCCCTTGTTTAGAATTATGCTGCCTCCCACATCTCCCTGCAGAGGAAAACCTTTACCCCACTGATAATTTTAGAGTGGCCTGCTGTTTACAGTCAACCTCTGCACTCTTGACCATGGACATAGGTGGTACATGGAGAATGCTCAGCCCGTTCAGCTTTGCAGGTGTACCTCAGCCTGTTCAGTTTTGCAGGTGTACCTGTGTCTGGAGCGACATTTATAGCTTGTGCCCTGGCCCTTGTCTCTGAAGATTTGTTGGAGACACAATGTACCCAGGAAGACTCTGGAAGTGAACCTGTAAATCAAATGACACAGCAGACAGACAAATCAATGGGTGGCCTCTTTTTTGTTGTTTTTTTCTTCCCCCTCTTTCTCCAGGCAGAATCCCCAGACACAACAATCAACTCTGTCTGGTCTTGGAAAAGCTGATGCTATTAAAGGTTATTTGATGAAAACGTTTTGACCCACGTGGAAAGAGCTTAATTCACAATCTGTACTTGTTCCCGTCTTGGTCAGGTGTTTTTAAAAATAAAAATTAGTCTCAGCAGGGCCCTCTTGTCTCTTCCTACATCAATTTTCCTTTGAAGGTTGTCCTGGGTGTTTCTCTCTCTCTCTCTCTCTCTCTCTCTCTCTCTCTCTCTCTCTCTCTCTCTCTCTCTCTGCCAGGAATGACAAGTACAGGGGCTCCTGGGCTCTCTTTATTTCTAAGTTCAGTACCTCCTCTTACTTTTATGGCCAGACAGAAAGTTGTAAATATGAAGCTTTGAATCTCCTAAAATATTGGCATTTTCCTATTAAGACTTTTCTCTTAAAAGGAAGAGATGAACTATACTCAATAATTTCAGCTGTATCAAATGTGACATCCAGACATCTAGGTGTTGAGATAATGATTCTTCATGTTGCTCGGTGTTCCCAGTCACTAATCACTAATCAGAACCAAAAGGAAATACTAAGAACTGTTGGGAGGAATCACTTCTTGGAAAAATAATAAAGCCTGTCATTTCCGTTACCTTTCCCAAAGCTGTGACTGAACGCTGACAAGAAGGGACTCCATGAAAGAGGTTGATTTGAACTCATTATTTGAGGGTGCAGTTGCTCATGCTTGGGGAGGTGTGGTAACAATAGGGCCACATAGGCGTGATGGTAGGAGCTGGCTTACCTCCAGGTGGGTCTAGAAGCAGAGAAGAGGACAGGAAGTGGGGGCAGATGACAACATACCCCAAGCCCTGTCCCTGTCCAGGCAGCCCTTTTCCGACAGCTCCTCCCCACCTCCTCAAACTCTCCCATTAGCTGGGTACCAAGTCCTCGGACAGAGGAGCCTGCGCAGGATGCTGCACATGCAAACCTGAGTGCTCTGCTTTAATTCTGGTGACAAAGAGAACAAACTCACCAGCCCACAAGGGATCACGGTCCCTGCGACAGACTGAGTAGAAAGCTGCAACCAGGCATGAAAAATAACCAGACACATTTGCATTTCCTGAAAATGATCATTTATTTATTTTGCTAAAACCAATCTTCACATATATTCTGATGTGATATATTGAATTCACAAGTATGTCTGCAAAGTTCTGCATTTTTATCATCTGTTAATCCCAACCACTTCTCTGAGGATATTTTGCATCTTGTAAATAACAAGATGCAAGAAGGGAGTGGAAACATGGAGGATGTGCAGATCACTTCTGCTCCATAAACACTGATGATCTTCTGAGTGCCAAGCTGGTGGGCACTTACAACTCAGTGTCCCGGGAAGATGACTACCCAGATATGTGATCTGGCTGCCTCTCTCAGGAGCTTCACCCTCACAGAGCTTGCTGCAACCTTCCAAATACTCACTGTCTCTCATCTCATTCTGAAAATGAAATCAATTCAAAAATAGTTTCCATATTTATACCACTTTTAAATTTTAGCAAAACAAGAAACCTAAGGGCAAGCCGAATGTCCCTCATCCAAAATGCATTTCCAGTTTCATATACATTTCAGATTTTGAAGTCACTCATAGAATTTACTAGTTGAGAAACTGTTAATACCAAAATCTAAAATACTTTAATTTTTCTTAATTCTTGAAAATTTCATACACTATATTTTGATCAAATTCACTCCTACCCACCCAACTTTATGTTCTCTCCCGCACCTCTCTCTCCCACCCCCAACAGAGTCCCATTTGTGTTGACTGACTACTCTTAGGTGTAGGACCTGCCCTGGAGTGTGGTCAGTATATCAGAGGTCATAGCATTAAAGGAAACTGATTCTTGCTCCCTCGGCATCCATAAAATGCCAGCAGCTCCTCAGTCAGGGGTGAGACATCACCCTCATCTCCCTGTCTCCATGCTGGGACTTTGTCACAATTGCTGTGAGTTTATGTGTGCACCTGTCCTGTTGTACCCTGAAAACAGTGTTCCCTTGGAGTCATCTACCACCTCTGGCTCTTGGAATCTTTTTGTTCCCTCTTGCTAGAAGATCCCTGAGCCCTGGCGGGGGGTGGGGGGGGGCGTGGGGAGGTATAGATGTCCCTTTTAGGACTGCCCATTGTGAAGTCTCTTATTTTTTGCATATTGACCAGTTGTGAGTCTCTGTATTGGTTGTTATCTACGACAAAAAGAAGTTCATATGATGAGGACTGAGTGATCCACTAATTTATGGGTATAGCAATACGTCATTATGAGTCATTTTGGTGTTATTTCCATTCACCGGAATAATAATGGTAGGTTTTCCCCTAGACCCATGGCCTCTCTAGTCTCAGGCTCTTGTCCTAATTAACAGTGCCAGGTATAAATCCCATCTCATGGATCAGTCCTTAAACATAACTAGGAAATGGTTGGTTACTCCCATAACATTTGTGCCACGGTTATTCCAGGGGGCATATCTTACCAGGCAATAATGGGCCCTTCATCACTGTAGCCCATGGAATTCATGACTGGGTGAGATTGATGAAGACCTTTCTCCGCTAGTAACACAGCACCTTCCAGCACTGTGAGAGTTAGCCAGCAGAGATGAAGCCTGATCTCTCCGTGTTCTGTGACTTAAGCGTGTGGTGTCTTCAGCAGTAGGGGCTTACTGTCATATTCTAGAGGGTAACCGAGAATAATGGCAACAGCCAGTGATGTGAGCCAATCATTAGAGTTTGGTGTGAATGATGATTGGACAGAGGAGAAACTGAGGCATGGGGAGTGACTCACTTCTGACTGCCATTCAGCCCCAGAAATGACTGTGGGTGAACCCTGGAAGCTAGAACGGGAATCCTCCCTTGCTAACGCTCACTTGGACTTTATCACACCATTCGATGTTTTCATTTTCTCCCACCCTGGTTCTCTGGCTTTATCATGCATCAGAACCAGTGAGGAAGTGGAAAGTGTGTGCTTCTGGCCTGCCTCTTAGAAGCAGTGGCCTTGGAGTTTGGGTGAGATCCGGAGGATTTGCTTCACATGAATAAGGAAAAATGAAGACTGGCTGATGGGAAATCCGGAAGCCCCATATTCAAAAGCACTGACTGCACCAGCCACACAGCTGGCACTTAGGGTTGGATCCTCCTCCCTGCACCCTTGCCGCACTCTCCCACTGGTCCCAAGGTTCATACAGGCGGAGGAGGCAGCTGGTACAGACTGACCCCTGCCCAAACTTCTTCACCAAAGGAAGGCAGCCAGCTGCTCTTAACTTCAATTCAGGAAACTATGCCTGTGGGTAGATGGAGCTATGGTTGAGACCCTGTGTTGCCTTCCATTCCTGTTTCCTTGGTGACGAGCCAAGCTCAAGCTTGCTAGCCATCACTTTGGAGAAAAATGCACGTGCCCTGGTGTTCTGTGACTTTTATTTTCCTTGTGGAGCCAGGAAAATGGGCAGTTTGATGAGCTGTGATTCACAGCTGTGGTAAGCCTCTTATACCACCCTGGTGTGTGTGTGTGTGTGTTGTGTGTGTGTGTGTGTGTGTGTGTGTGTGTGTGTGTGCATGTGCGTAGCTCACATAATTTATCTTTTAATTGTACTTATTGTGGTACAGGAGTATTATAGTGAGTATGTCCAACTAAGCAGTCTGGTTCAGTGGCTCCCTGGCTGCTGCCCACCCTCTGCCTGGCACCGTCACAGCAGGGCTTTAGTGACTGTGGCTCGCAGCTGAATCAGAAGCAGAATGCTAAGGTTTCTTTTGAGTAATTTTATTGAGCAGAATCATTCCAAAGAGAATTTTTGAATACGTGACGATTTCCTTAAAGATTTTTTTTTGTTCTGGGCTGTGTGCATATAAATTTCTCTATTACACGCATGAGAGACGCTGCTACTCACAGCATGAAGCCTGTCTTTCAGGCTTTAGGAGGGAGAAATAAGGAAGACCTGAGGACCCATTATGGGAGGATGATGGGAAATGAGGGAATTAACCTGGCCTCCCTCTTTTGCTTTTCCCACGTCTCTCCTTTTGTCTCCCACGTAATAAACCATAGGAACAGAGCCCTGGGCAGAACAGCTGTCTTAATGACCCAGGGAAGCCTTCTGCCTAAAACCTGTTCTCTGCTGCCCCAGGTGGGTGCTGCCATGGTGAGAACAGATGGTTTTCTGTTCCCCTGACAACCAGTCGCTAAGCTATAGGTGGGTCTAGGATAGATTTTTTACCTGCATAGAAACCCGTCCACTTTACCGGACCTTGAGGTTGCCTGCTTTTATACCGTCTGGGACACAGTGGCCTGATCCCCACAGGCTCCCTGGTCTTCAAGGTTCCCATAGACCCCCTGCTCCCCTGGTCCACTGCAGCTTCACTTTGTGTCTTTTTGACTTTGTGTTGCCTTCAGCAGATGGCCACTCTTGCCGGTGGCATCCCTCTTGGTGAGCTACGATGGCTGATGCCTTTTATGAGTAGCCTCCCTGGGAGATTGGTTCTGTTTAGACATAGTTCTTGCATACAGTCTTCCTGTTGGGCAGGCAGTGGGGAGTAGCAGCTGATGGGGGCCAGGAAGAGGGCATCCAGCACCAGTGAAGTGTTGAAGAGGTCCAAGGAAACTAGACTGATGCTCCCATGGGTGGCAGTGAGGCTGTATCTGCCTCCCTGATCAGAGGTGTCAGAGGAAGATGAGGAACAGAAGGCCAAGTGGAAGGCACAGCTTGTCCCTCCCAGTGACCGTGAAAACAACTGTATAATAAGGACCAGCAGGCAGCAGGCACAAGCAGCATTCATAGGACACTTCAGCTGCCTAAGACAAGGATCCCATTTTTCTAAGAACTTGGGAAAATGCATGAGTGTAGACCATGTTCCGGACCCCAACCCCAAACTCAACCAATCCTAAAGCGTGGGAGGGATAGAGAAAAGGTTCACCAACCGTGATGGAATTCAACTGTGAATGAACTAGAAAAGGAGGAAAGGAAAACCTCTAGACACTTGGAGGGTAAAAAATACCTCCTAGATACCCTGCCACTAAACATCTCCCCAGATACCCTGCCACTAAACATCTCCCCAGATACCCTGCCACTAAACATCTCCCCTAGATACCCTGCCACT
>CABHPP010116112.1:44670-57767 GCA_902168425.1 Peromyscus attwateri
CCCCAGATACCCTGCCACTAAACATCTCCCCTAGATACCCTGCCACTAAACAGCACCCCCAGATACCCTGCCACTAAACATCTCCCCTAGATTCCCTGCCACTAAACAGCACCCCCAGATACCCTGCCACTAAACAGCATGCCCAGATACCCTGCCACTAAACAGCATGCCCAGATACCCTGCCACTAAACATCACTCCTTAAATAACACATCATGCAAAAGTGACAGAGAAAAGTCTGGAGAGAATTTGTGTGTATGTGCATATAAGCTTTTATACACACACATAAATATATTTATATATATGAGAATTCACACATGGAAAATATAGAGGTATGTATATGTAGTTGGCTGAAAAGGAAAACACAACATATCACTAGTCAGTACAGCAGGAAGGTCTCTGATAACATCAAATGCTCATCTATTAGGGGGATAGAGAAATTCCAAAATCTAAGTTTCAATCTCAAGAATGAAGAGATTTGTTTTGATTATTTTTGTTGTTTTTGTTTCTTGTTTTGTTGTTGAGAAAGAGACAAAAAAGACCATGAAGTTAGGTGTGGGGGGAGGCAAAAAGGGTCAGGGAGGAGTTGGAGAAAGGAAAAAAATGATCAAAATATATTGTATGGAAAAAAACTTTCAACAAAAAATATAGACTAAAAATCAATCTGAACTAGGCAACTGGCAGCTAGGGAGATGGCTGTGCAGTTCAGAGCACTTGCTTCTCTTCCAGAGGACCTGAATTCAGTTCCCAACACTCACATGAGGTGGCTCACAACCATTTGTAGCTCCAGGTCCAGAGCATCCAATGCTCTGTCTTCTGTTAGCTCCTGCACTCACATGCAGAAACACACGCTTCTATACATAATTAAAAATTATCAAAATAAATCTTTTTTTAAAGAAATAGTCCTTTGAACACATGGATAAAAATGAAAATCTTCTAGTAAGTTTGACCATAAAAAGATATAAATAACAATATCAGGAACAAGACAGAAAACATCTCTGTGGCCCTGCCAGCATTCAGAAGATCAAAAGGGAATATAAGTAACTCCCCCAGGATCTGATGGTTAGGCTGAAATGGACCAGTTCCTCAGAAAGCTCAGCTACCTCAGCTCACCCCAGTGAAGCAGATCGTCCCAGCAGGCCAGTCAAGGAAAGGAATTTGAAAATTCAAAATTCCCAAAAAAGAAATCTCCTTCTTACAGATGGCTTAACTGGAGAATTCTACCAAATGTTTAAAAGAAAATTAGTACCATCTCCACACAGTCTGATCCAGAAAATATAAGACAGGGTGCTTTTTGATTTCTTTTACAAAGCTAGCATTGCCCTGATCCCAAAACCAGACAAAAGCTAGAATATACCAGGAAACTGTCCCTCAAGAATAGAATTGGATACAGTCAAAAACTATAGCAAACCGAACTGAGCAATTTGTATTATATATATATATATATATATATATATATATATATATATATATATATGTATATATATATTTACCATGGTCAGTTAATGTTTTCCAGAAATGTAAATATCTTCAATATTTGAAAATCATTCAAGATAATCCAGAATATTAATAAGATAAAAGGAAAATCATGTCGTTGTACCAATAAATGCAGAAAAAGCATTTGACAAAATACAACATACAACAGCAAACATTCTAAGAAGACAACTGTGGAGGAGATGGTGCTACCCCAAGAAGGAGCACCCACAAATATTAGCATATGTAATCCCAAAAAAGTTGCACTGGAGGAGATGACTCCCCCCAAGGAAGAGCACCCACAGCAGCTCATTGCTAATGCTGTGCATAACCGTGGAAACGGGGTGCTTTACTCCAGAGATCAAGAGGCCGGCAAAGATGCTGGCCCTCGTCACCGTATTTATTGGAGGGTCTAGTGAATCTAGTGAGGTTGAGAGGGAAATAAAAACCTGATAGATTGGAAGAAAAAAAACACACCCATCTCTATGTATACACGACATAAATGTCAATGGACAAAATCACAAGGAATCCACTAAAGAAAGAAAACCACACAGAAATAAGTTCAGCCAGGACATGTGACATACCAATAATAAAGAGGAGGAGGCTACAAAGTTGAGAGGGAGTGTGGGGAGGAATGTGGGAAGAGTTGGAGGGGGGAGAGGGCGGGCTGGGAATGAGGCAAAAGCAGTGCTCGAGCATGAAATTCTCAAACAATTGAAACATTTTAAAAGATGTAAGAAAAACGTTAAAGTTTGTTGTATTTTTATGTCAGTAATGGACACTGAAATTAAATGTAACATTTAAAAAACACTCAAAAAACAATAAAAAACACTGGTGTAAGAAAGACTCATGCAACATATATATAAAGAGAGCACTGAAAAGTGCAGAATGTTTCTGGAAGAAGTCAGAGTTCAAACAGGAGAAGCATACCGTGTTCATGGATAGAAGACAGGGCAGTGAATTGTCAACTTAGGAATGACTGGTGTAGTCTGCCTCCCAGATGAATGTTGTGTATTTCCTACCACAGTCACTGTGTGTGTGTGTGTGTGTGTGTGTGTGTGTGTGTGTGTGTGTATGTGTGTGTGTGTGTGTGTGTGTGTGTGTGTGAGAGAGAGAGAGAGAGAGAGAGAGAGAGAGAGAGAGAGAGAGAGAGAGAGAGAGAGGGAGAGAGAGAGAGAGAGAAGGAGGGATGGAGCATGCCTGTAATAATGCCAATGCTAAGGAGGCAGAAGCAGGAGGAACATGAATTAGTGAGACCTGTATCAAAACATATTTTTGTAGATCTAGATAGTCCATCTTACTGTAAAATGCATAAGGAAAGATTCAGGCACCAAAGTGGCTACAATGATGTTTATAAATAGTGAATGGGAAGAATCAACTGACCGCACTTCACATAACATTTCAAAGCTTTGTATTCAAGACAGTGGCAGAGGGCAGAGGGCCCCACCAAGCAAAGAACCCAAGAGAAGACATACAAATGACTGAGCTGTTGGAGGGGGTATGTTGCACAAATCCTAAATGGTCTTATGATAAATACCTGGAGCCAGATATTGGGGTAAATGCTGAAAGATCAGAGAGACAAAGGAACAAGCCACAGCCACTTCTCACCTCACAAACTCCACGAATCCTTTGACTGAATGCCTCTGAGTCCTCAGCTGAAAGGGCCTAGTTCCTGCCTCCTCACACCTTATATGCTTTTCTCTGCCCAGCCATATCACTTCCTGTCTCAATCTTCCTAGTGCTGGGATTAATTGTGTGTGTGCTTCTCAAATACTGGGGTTAAAGGTATGTGCCACCACTGCCTGGCTCTGTTTCTGTCCTTGACTGGGTCAATCTCATGTAGCCCAATGTGGCCTTGAACTCACAGAGATCCAGACAGATCTCTGCCTCCTGAGTGATAGGATTAAAGGTGTGTGCCATCACTACCTGACCTCTATGTCTAACGTAGTGGCTGTCTCTGTCCTCTGATCTTCAGATAAACTTTATTAGAGTACAACAAAATATCATCACAGGGGTAAATCAAAAGAAATTCTGAACACACAAGTCCCCATGCTGATGTAAATACTCTGTGGTTTCACTGCATTGATCAATTTCCCAGTTTTGATTATGTTACAGGACCCTGCCAAGGAAGGAAAGCAGTTAGGCATACCTTACCTGTATTATCTTGTATAAATGGAACTCAAGGTATCCTAAATTTAAAGTTGTAATATTTAAAGGACAGGAAGATACTCTTCATGCCATGAAAGTGCCACGGGTAGACACCTTGTATTTACTTTTATTTTTGACAATTTCATCTTGAACATGGGGCCTGTGGTCACATTCATCTCTATTACACTTTTTAATCCCCCTCTCCAGCCAGCCCCCTTCTTACTAGCTGATCCCTGCCCTACCCTCATGTCTCTCTTTTCCTTCCCTCCCTCCTTTCCTCCCTCCCTCCTCCCTCCCTCTTCCCTCCTTCCCTCTCTCCTTCCCTCCCTCCCTTCCTCCTTCCCTCCCTCCCTCTCTCCTTCCCTCCCTTCCTCCCTCCTTCCCTCCCTCCCTTCCTGTCTTTTTTGTTATCTTTAAACTTCAGGCCCTGCTCAGGCAGTCTCACAGTATGTTCATGACTGAAACAACCATGTCATATTAGATTTGCAATGCTAGTAGCAAACTCATTAGATGGAATTAATTGTCTCCATTAAGAAACCAAAGTTGGAGTCTGGTTGTGTTTTAGCTTTAAAGAATGTATTTTAACAAATGTCCTGTGTGTCTGCATATATGCTCACATTATATATATACACTTGTATTGTATATGTCCTTTGCAAAACACATAGAAGCTATCCCCAAATAATAGGTTGCTGTGCAGCCTCAGGTATGGATGACTGTGTCTAACATCATTTCCCACTAAAATCCATTCCATGGATGCCATATAAAATACTTGATTTCAGATTTGAAATTAGAAAAATCATTTGAATACAGGTTTGGAGAATCCATGCCTGCCAATCATAAGAAACACCTAAGCCACCTTTTACTACTGTATTGGCTACAGCAGTGTCCAGTGTTCAGACCAAAATGCTAACTCAAATCTTGTCATTACTGGATTCATCCATTTCTTAGGAGTTGGGTCAGAAGTTTTACAGTTGGAGACCTCTATAGAATGTGACTTGTCCCCCCTGGAAGAGGACTTAAAGACTTCATAAATTTACTCTGTACAGCATAAGTAGGTAAGCTCACCTACACGGTGATGCGGTGTTTTATGCAAAAGCACTTGCCATAAGGTGAATTCTGCTAGCCCCACACTCTATGCCTCCTATAAATACCAAGCCATCACTGAATGCTGGTGTGTGAGTGCCTGTGTGCGTGTGCGTGTGCATGTGTGTGTACATGTGTGTGCGTGCCTGTGTTTGTGTATGTACATATGTGTTTGTGTGTGTGTGTGTGTGTGTGTGTGTGTGTGTGTGTATACCTGTGTGTGTGTTCATTTGGAATCATTAGATTCTCATGTAGAAAACAGACTGGTCTTATAGACTAGAACCATAAAATAAAGAGACCTATCCTCCAGAGTCTCAGGGGTTCTATGTAATGACATTCCCATTTAACTGTGGGGTTGGTATAAACCCAGATGAGAATGTAGAAGGCAGAAATGAATTTTTGGTCTTTTTATTATTTTAGTTATAATAAGTAAGTAGTCCTTTTTACCAGTATGGATTACTAAGTATAAAAAGTGGGAACTGAAGAGACAAATGCAGGGATATTAGCCACTGTCCGATGACAGGGACAATCCCGGGACGGGGGACATCCTGGTCCTACCAAGCTCTCCACCTTGAGAGTGTGCAGAAGATGGAATGAAGAGCTATTTGGAAAGGAAACAGGAGCCCGGAGATGTTTTCAAGTGAGAGAGTCTTAGCTCTTCCCTGAAAGCAAGAAATACTGTCAGCTACCGAGAACAAGTGAAATTGGAAATGGTGCTGGGAACCTGAAGACCAGGAAAAGTGTTTCTGACAGTTCCAGGGTGTACTGTGATGTGATGTCATCAAGAGGTGAATCAGGAAACTCTTAGCAAACAGAGCTGATCTGAAACCTCAGCGTGAGATGGTGGGCGCAGAAGACCCCCTCCTGACAGCAAGACAAGGGCTGCCCTGTCCCTGCTGTTACAGGCCGGAATGTGGAGGCATTCCGGTGCCAGTCAGCTGCTAGTGTGGTCAGCCTGAGTAAGGTTCAGGACCTGAAACAAGCTGAGAGAAGCAGCAATCTCAGAGCTCTAGAGGAGTTGAGGGATGGGCTGGGGGCAAGTTCCGAGAGAAGATGCCATAGGTTGTTAGGGATGAGGGCTGTGGTTTAAATACCTGGTGTTGGAGTACTGCCAAGTGTCTGCACCAGGAACATGTGAAGCCAGGAAGAGGGATGCTGGGAGAGGGGAGTGTGGACACAATCTTCACAAAAATGTCGTGGGTATCTGGTAAGACGCTTGGGGAATCTGGGAAGAGAGCCCAAAGCAGCACCTATTTCTCAGACACTGGAGGTTATGCCAGGAGAAGGTGAGCTCAGCTGCCATTCATTATCTAAAAATGGGTTGAAGAAGTGACAGCCAAGTCCTATGGGCCGGTCAGATGCTGAGTCAGCACCGGAGACTTTCTGTCTAACTTTTGGACAATCTGCAAAGAAGTTCCCATGCATTCTGTCACAGACTTAGCAGCACAGGACAGTGCCTACCACCATTCTGAAGATTTAAATTGGAACTTGGGGACATTAAAGGGGCTCATCAGAGACCCAGATGTTTGTAAAGATGAGGTGGCTGTCTTGTGTGATGTCACTGGACTGACCTCCCTAACCCAGGAAGAACAGAGAAGCTAGGATTCTAGCCCAGACTGGTTTACCTCCACACTGTGGAGTTATGGGTTGCGTGATCCTTTATCTTGTGTGTGTGTGTGGGGGGGGGTATATATCCAATTTCTGATGAGGGTCTCATCTGGTCATGACCAGCCCTGTGGAGAAAGGCTTCTCTGGAGTAGATGAAGCTGCTGATAGTCAGCAATGGCTTTCCAATGAAAAGTCTGGTGGTTCCCAGCTTACACTGTAGTGCTGTTACACCTGTTCTGGCCATAGACAACCAGGCAACCAGCTTTGCCCTGGCATGTAACGTGAACTTTAAAACCTGAAGGTGCTCCTTACAGGGACCTTTAAAGACCCAAGTAAACCAAGTGGTTTATTGAAAGGGTTTTTCACCGTCACCTTTTATCCTTGAGTAATTTTGCTCTGTTTGTCTCATTGCAGGTAATGTATGAGATCGGTGGGGCGGTTGAGAGAAATAGAGACTGCCTTTCACAGAACCTCCTGTTTGTGATGAAAAGTAAGTTGATTTTCTCCCCACACTTACTTCTTGATCTTGGGATGATTTCCTGTAAAATGTGCTACCGCCTCACGGGCAGTGGGAACATCATTTACTCTCCAGTGTTCGGGATAACGAGGATGTTGCCACACTACATTGATTACAACCTAATTTGGAGTTCAGTAGAAACCCCAATTTGACTCAGCTTTTAGCAGACAGGCAAGTAAAACACCTTTCCTGTCTCAGTGCTTGAATATGAAAGAGCATGTCTGTGGAGACTAATAAAGATGAACATGGCTTCCGAACTTATTTAGACCACAGCAGGGTGAATTCCATTACTAAAGATGACTCCAGGTCACAACTAGAGTGGTATTTTATTTTTATGTACTTTCAGTTATGAAGTATTAATGTCCACTAAGTAGAAAACTGATCAATGTGTACATGTATAAATACACACATATATAAATGTATACACATATATAGGCTACTATTTTGGGATATTAATATTTTATATCCATATGTCAACTATAATTCCATACAATATGTAACACTACATTCTAACATATATACCATAATCATACATGTGTGATTCTATCTGTCCTAGTAATCACTTTCTTAGCAGAGTCCTGGTGATTCATGTTTTTCTGGTAGCCTATTAAAGGAAGAGTTAAGTCCCCTGCTGAGGCAGAGCCATCTGTCTTTCCTGGAAGGACAATTCAGGCTCCGTGGAGTGGGCAGATGCTTTGAACTGGAGGCCAGACATCTGCGTCACTGCTGACTCAGGGTGTCTCTGCCCACGTCACAGCCTCGTAGTCGTGATGCACTGTTTACACAGGGGCTCTCTCCCTGGAGGGCCTCTCAGTCACCCAGCTATTGTGAGTTCTCTCGGCTGAGACGCTGCAGGGAACAGGAGTGGGGGTGAAATCACAAAGGGGAGACTTGATACGCTCATTCTCTTACCTGCTGGGAAGTGCGGGCCTCCTATTATTTCAACTTCACTGTTAACACACTTCCCTTTTGGTCCCTCTGTGAAGGTCCCATACACATAGCGTGTCTTACACATCATCCCAAAGCTTTGTTTCTTTCAGGTATTTCATGAGGTATGTACGTAGTAAGAATGAGGAAATGATGACTGGGGATGCTTTAATCTCGCTTGTCTTATAGAGTGCCTATATTTTCAACTTATTCTGTTGTTTACACTCGTCAACAAGTTAATTTGATTCCAAGAAAGCATGAGTGACCATTGCTTAGTTCTCAGCAGGAAGACTGAGTTTACAACATGCTCTGGCATATTTGTGATTCATATGTGAGGTGATGGATGCTCTCTGCGGAAAGCACAGAAGGTGTGTCAGGCTCTGGGAACCATAAGGTCCAGTTGCAGTTAGCCACCTCTGCTGGCACAACAGGACAGTAGCTGTAGACCATGCAAAGATACACAGCATGGGGTTGGTAGAAATATGTGTACAGGCACACACGGTGGCTACCCTTGGTCTACAAACTGTAGTTACTCACATACTTCATCATGCCGGCAAAAGAAGCCTGGCTGTGCTAATATTATATGAATCTGCAGAATGCCAGGATGCCATGAGAAGTAATTATGAGGACATAGAGCTGATAAACAATGACTCCCAGCACAATCTTCTTTGCAGTAGGAAACCCAGTTGAGGAAGTTAGAGGTTTAACTTTGGGGAAGATGGAGGGGTCTACTTTTGAGGAAGATAGTGGTCTACCTTTGGGTAAGGTAAGGGGGTTCTACCCATCTGAGCCTGAGAGTACACATAAGTGAAACCAGCTCTTCCCAGAGATTCACTCACCCAGCTCTAGGAGGCACGAGGCAAGCAGGATGCTTGCACATCTGCTTTCTGCTGGAGCTTGCACAGCCACGGCCAGGGCGGTGACGGATGTCCCTCGAGGCTTTCAGCTGTGACAGAAAGATACCAGTCCCTGCTCTTATTCATGCAATCTGATCATGTGACTTAGAGACAAGATAGAAATGGGGCAAAAAATATATGTTGTGGCCCATATTAGTGTGTCGTGTTTTAATTTATTTAAGGCACTTTACTCCTATTAGAAGAATAATATTTTTTATTATTTATATATGGGTCCTGTCAAACACACACACACTTTAAATACATATGAAAATTGTTCAGTTATTTAATTGTTCAATTTATATATCTTTAAATGGGTGGTACTTTATGCCTTTACATTATTATCTTGAGGTAGTTTAAAAAAAACTTTTAAAGGTTTTAAAAAATCAGAGTTCCCAAATGCTCTTTCCAGAGATGTAGATTTTGTTTCCGTCTTCTCCTCTCCTTCTATCTCTTCCTATGTTTTCGAAAACCCTTTCCTCTCCATGTCTAAAGACCCTCAGTGATCTTCCTGGACATCAGGAAATCATGTTCCATGGGCTGAGTGAATTATCACACGTTTGCTCATCGATGCCACACGCACAGTGGACAGAACCCATACACACCTCTGTCACTCCGCCACGGATGTCTTTTCTGCCGCTTTCTCCCAACCAGGGGTCATTTCTTTTTCATCACTTTTACTCATAGACAATGCCCCAACTTCTCAGTACCCCTCTTAGCACTATTTAAAAACTGAAAGACAGCTGGTTTTGAGCAAGAGTTCAGAGTCGATTGGTGTTTCCCTGCATTAGAAGCTGGAACCCCACAGAAATGCAGGATGCTTCATGCACTGAGTTCCAGGAGGTGATGGTCTGGCTTATCACTGGTGGTGTTCACCTTCTTCAAAGGGATAAGGCATCTTTGGTTTCTCCTGATTACTTTTCCTTTGTTGCTGGTTAGTCATCTTTGAGCAAGCACTGTGAGAACATGGAAACATTCTGTCCCATCTGAATTCTACTCGATGATTTTGCATGGAGTAATCATTCTTGCCTAAGCCAAGGTTTTCCTCTCAGAGCTATGAGGCCGGGATTTTCCATCAGCAGAGGCATTCTGCTCTAAAGGGCCGCTCTCCCTTGTGTTAATTAGCCCTTCGTTAATAGGATAAGGCTTGGCCATCAGATCCCAGTCCTGCCAACACCCACCTCTTATTGACAGGCTCACTGACTTTCAGCACTTGCTGACAACTGGCCTTCCCAAGCCTCTCCAGTGACCACCGTCCTGTCCTCATTGCCAATGCTGAACCAGCAGTTAGTTCTGCTGAAGGATTGGCAATGAGAAATGCCAAGGCCAGGGGCTGGGTGAGCTCTTATTACTGGGGTAGTATTTTGGTTAGGCATGTTCAGAACTCAGAAAGTCTCATAGATACATGTAGATGATGTGCATATGTGTAGATATGAACAAATTCATCCTGAAACCTGTCATTTTATCCCCAAATCCCAGCATCCCCTCAACTGTTTCTCCCAGTCTCAGCTCTCTTCTCTGATAGTGCTGTCTTCCTGCTTACTCACTACTGTAGTGAGTTTTCCTGAAGATATTACAGTCACGCACACATACATTACGTGGTTCACTGTTTTGTGTGTGGAAAAGTTAGAAACAAACCCACTTAGCTGTTGAATATTGTGAAGTGTCTGATGGGCTGAACATGATCCTAAGTAGTTACGTAAATTATTCCAAATTTTAATTTTGCAGTAGTCTTCAAGGTATGGGTACTCTCATTTTTCTTGTATTTTTAACAAGCCAGTTGAGCTCAGAAGGTATCTGCATATGCACACCAGTAGCAACAGGCTCCTCCCAGACTCATAGCCAACACAGGCATTATTGTTTCTATGTTACGCAAAAGGTTCATAACCCAAAACCCACCTGCTGGAGGTCTGGCCCTGCCGTGAGTAGCTGGGCAAACTCTCATGACCCCAGACCGTTAGAGCTGAGGAGTCTGGTGTCAGCACGGATGGCTTCACCTCTGCAGCTGAACTCAGAGGGGCTTTTTTGCTCCTTTAACCTAGTGACAGATGCAACCCAATGAGGCAGAGTCACCACGAGTGTTTAAATACTTCTCTCAACAGGGTTGGCATGGTGACATGTCTTCTAGAGGGAGTAGTTATTTTCCCGCAGTGGGGAGTTGCTGCCAAAAACTCACGTTTCTATGACTGTGTCAAGTACACAAAAGCCTGTCAGGTGGGAGCTGGTAAGATTCAGTGCTGACAACCCAGACAAGAGGAAGTGTACTCCTCCAAGAGCCACGAGCCAAGAGCTCAGGTTGGAAAGCGGTGATCGAGACTCAAGCCAAGAGCAATGGGAGCCACCATCTGTCAGGAGAAATGAATGCTGGTAGAAATAACATGGAACCCAGGAAAAAGTAGTCCCCACTGTCCACTCTATCAACGACTTTGTCCACACAGAATGGGGGAGGGGTGCTTCCATGGAGAGCAAGCCTAACATTCGGCAGTGATTTTAATGCCACTTACAATGTTCATCTATTTATCTCCTAGCGAGTGAAAATGTTGTGATCAGTCATTTGTTCCAGTCAAAACTGTCACAAACGGGATCGCTTATATCTTCCTACCCATCATTTAAATTCCGAGGACAGAAATCCACCATACTCAGTAAGAGAACTGCCTCTTCAATGATTGGAGCAAACAAGAATTACCTAGAACTTAGCAAGGTAGGAGTTACATTGTTCTTACTTTTGCTGTATTTAAGTTTCCTTAGTGCAAACTCTTCTCTCCTAAAAGCACCATCTTAATACATTAGAAAGATACCCACATTCTAACAGAAGGAATTAAAGAGGATGATGCTGGCCTGGCTGCCTTTCTGTTGCTGTGACAAACACCATGAGCAAAAACAGTTTAGGGGAGAAAACACTTATTTCATCTCACTTCCAAGTCTCAGTCCATCCCTGAGGGACATCAGGGCAGGAACTCAAGGCAGGCATCTGAAGCAGAGACCACAGAGGAATGTGGCTTGCTGACTCACTCTCTGGCTAGCTCACTGGTTTGTGCTTAGCTATGTTTCTCATACAGCACAGCTTAGAGCCACTGGTCCAAGAAATGATACTACTCATAGTGGGATGGACTCTCCTCCACTGAATAAGACAATCCCTCACAGACCAACAGATAAAGACAGTTAGTTACTCAATTGAGATTTTTTTTTTCAGATGCCTTTCGGCTGTGTCAAGTTAACAGTTAATGCTAAGATAGGTAGCTTCCAGGGTATAACTGGGTAAGGAGACACAGAAAAGTTCAGGAGAGTGACAATTCAGTGTGAGCACAGCTTTATAGTGATATCACTGGTTGTCCGTGAGACATCCTGCTTATGTTTCACCTTTATAACCATCTTCTGGGATGAATGTAAAGGAACTTCAGGGCAACTAGGTTTGAAGAAATAAACTTAGTATCTTATCCTATGGATCTGGTTGTTTCCAAAGTTCGGGGTCTGTAAGTGATAAACTGTCACTTCTCTTTGCCCAGGAGCAGAATGTTTCCACTATGTAGACTTTGAGCTCGCTTTTGTAGTGCACTAATTGTTAGTGTGTTTCTTCCACAGATGTTAGATTTATGACTAAAGGTTCCATGTCTAAACGGGAACTAAAATCTCCTGGCAGTTCTTTCCAGTGCTGTGCTGGTGGATAGTCACTGCTTTGTTTCTTGAGAACACAAAAGCAGACTGCTTTCCAGTTCCCTTCTTGTGTCTCCCAAAATATAGAAGAGGATATGAGAACAACTGATTTTGACAATGTAGTTACTGAGGCAGGTTAAAACATACCTTAGCTCTCCAGTTCCAAGGAGAGCATAGTTCGAAATACCACCCTTTCTGAAAAGTGACAGATTTGTGTGTGTGAAGTTGTGTATAAGTGTTTATGTATATGTACATGTGCATATAACTCCACATGTATATTGTATGAATATATGTATACACATATGGATTTTGTGTGTATGTATGTGGGTACTTGTATTCATATGTATGTGCATTGTGTTTCTGTATGTGTCTGTGTGTGTGCACATGTTTGTGTGTCTATGTGTATATATATAAATATGTATATGTATATATGTGTATGAATGGGTATGCTTTTGTGTAAATGTGTATATGTATGCTCATTGTGTTTGTGCATGTACCTGTGTGAATGTATATGTGTGTACCTGCCTGTGTATATGTGTATTTGTATGTGTGCATGTGTGTGCCTATGTATGTGTCTGTATGTATGTGCACAGGATACCTGTGTGTGTGTGTGAATGCTTGTGTGTGCCTGTGTATATGTATATATGTGATTATATCTGTATGTTTGTGTATGTGTCCATGCCTGTGGGTGTACATGATTGTGTGTGTGTGTGCCTGAGTATGTATGTATGTGCTTCTCTGTATGTACCTGTGTGTGTGTGCCTATGTGTGTGTGTGTGCCTATGTGTGTGTGTGT
>CABHPP010116112.1:66139-98019 GCA_902168425.1 Peromyscus attwateri
AGAGAGAGAGAGAGAGAGAGAGAGAGAGAGAGAGAGAGAGAGAGAGAAGGAGAGAGAGAGAATGTTTTGAGAAGTCTTTAAGCGACTTACCTTGTCTGGCCTGGCCATCTTTCTCAGTGATCTCTTTACTACTCTGCCTGCTGCTGGTGCTGTGATCCATAGTGTTTTACCGCGTGCTGTGAGGCGATACGATAGTGCCAGAAACTTATGGCTCCTCCTCTGTTTCTGCCCTCCTGTGCTCTCTCCTCTTCCTTCTCAGTTTCTGTCCTTATCTAGCATTAGGAATCTTTTGTAGTACAGGTGGTGGGGAGCCAGGCTCTTGTTAGGGATGATTTAAGTTTGGCATTGAGTGTTAGACACTGTCACGGAAGAGAGAGGCTTATGCTTCATGAGGTGACTGTATTTGCAAATGACAGAAGGATTTGTCCAGCAAGAGCCCCGGGATGACTATATTATGCTTGGCCTGGGGAGTAGCCAGAGCTGTGTTTTCAGATCGACACTGGGAGAAATCCTGCCTGGAAATAGCCTGAATCATTCAGCTTGTCTAAGCCACATGGGCTGATGAAAGGCTGCGCTGTAAAGGAAACAGAGCCATGATGGTGAACAGGGTGTGGGGACAGGACTGAAAGGAAGCATACATGAGTTGACAGGATTCAAACTCAAGGGCTGCAGCTAGCCAGTGAAGCAGGCAGTCATTAGGGTTGCCGTCTGTCCTGAAACCATCCCAAAGTGTCCCTGTGGCAGGCTGCAGATGCCAGCCCCTTTCAACACATCTTTAATAGAAATGAGATTTATAAGGTCAGGGGGTATTAAAGCCTCTGAAAGTTTTGATTGGCCAATGATACATTTTCTTACAAGGCAGTTTTGCCAAATCTGACTGTATTCATTGTGCCAAATTGGTTGTGCTTATATAAGATTTAGTGTAATTGGGAATAAGGAAGGCCTTTAATTTTTCAGTGAAATATAAACTGAGAGAGAAGCTTATGTAATAGCTGGAAATTCATTTCCACTTGAGCCTAATCAGGTATGTCTTTGTTTATAACTTGGTTCACTGCTCGGTGGATTGTGGGTCAGCAGCTCCTCCATACTCTGCTTCAACAGTCTGCAGAGCTTGTCTCTGAAGGCCCCAGCAGTAGGCACCGAACACTGGCAGGCCGTGTGGCATGCTCAGCTGTGGCACAGGTAGTGTGGAAGTGCACACGAGAGTGGGCGTTCATTGCCCTGACACAAGCAGGATGTGTGCACTTGGCCCGAGGCAACCGACCCCGAATATAGATTTGTCTCTTTCCCGGACAGCACTGTGGACAGTGTCCTCTCTGAAGTGAGTAGATAGTGGTGGGTGATCGGTGCTGTTGGTGTGTTTGTAGCAGGGTCTGGAGCCAGGCCTTGGCGTGGTTTGCAGCTGCTCTACCACCAAGCCATAGCTGAGCCCATGATGAGTGTCTTTGATGTTCACTCTCACAATCTGGCTCAGACCCCAATTTCTACTCTTTCAGGTTTTATTGTCCCGTTGGGACAGTACTCACTCATTCATTCATCATTCATTTCTTCATTACTTATTCATTCACTCTTACCTTGTACAAACTTTTATTGAATCAGAACGTTGTTGTGACTTGGAGTCACCATGACCCATAGCCTTGTAGGTCATGGTCACTGTGTTTCGTAATGGAGGAGCCCTTTAGAGTAATTATTTATATTATGCAGATAGTGGGTATTATGTAATTACTAATTGTTGTAAGGGCAAGAGCTGAAGCTCAGTAGTAGAGCGCTTGCTCAGCATAGCCTAGGCCCTAGGTTCAACCCCTGGTACTGCCAGAAAAATTATAATCGAAGGAAACCATTGATGTGAGGTTGCCTTGGCAATACTTTTTTTGTGCTGTGGAGATGGTTCAGCAGGTCAAGTGCCCTTTGTGAAAGCACAAGAACCTGAGTTTGCATCTGCAGCACCCACGTTAAAAGCTAGACAGGGCAACACATATCCATAACCCCTGCTCTGTAGAAAGAGGGAAAACGTGGGAGGACTCCAGGGGCTCACTGACAAGTCTAGAGGAATCTACGAACTTTAGGTTCTCAAAATATCTTATCTCAAAATAAAAGATGAAGAACAATGGAGAGAGGTGCCTGAAATTAACCTCTGACCTCCACACATGCATGCACAGGTAAGTACACCCACACATACATGTGTAAAACATGCACACAGCACATCTACACACTCACAAGTAAATAAATAAACACAATTGTCATGTGTTTTGTCCTAAATAATGGTAATCTTCTAAAATGACCCTTCATCCATCATGAGCAATTCAGTGCCCTGCTGGGCAGCCACCTGGGAGCATGGTAAGCAATGTAGATCTTGCACTCTAGTCCTTGAGTGGCCAACAATTCATTACTGCATCAATCTCAAGACTGCAAACACATATCATTCCTCACTCTAAGCCTTGTCCAGAGTTGTCCAAAATAGTTCACTAGGGACTCTACACCCCGAATAAATGCAAATGTTAAAATGAGAAAAAAGAGCAATTCTGACAAGAAAATGTAGTCTCCCAGAAATTCCCTATATTTGACTACTTTAAGACCCCAGTGAAAAATGAAAATCCACAGACTAATATACTTTAAAAAGTGCAGAGATCCTCAACTCCAAAGGAACTGAAATTCCATGTCTTTTTATTTTGTGCCCCCAACATGAATGTCAGGCTGAGGTCTTGTCTCTGAATTCCCCTGTCTGTTGTGTTTGGCTCAGTCTTAGTGGTTCTAGACATCTTGGCCAAGGGTATGGTTAAAGTCTCATCTTATTTCTCCACTAGATTCTTCACATTACCACCAGACAGTTTGCTGTTAGGAAAAGGCCACTCAGTGTCAGTCACGAGGTGGTTGACAGGTTGACAGCAAATACCTGTGGCGTGAACTATACTTGAGTGACTGATGCAATTTTCTGTGCAATTTCCTTGTTGAGCTTTGTATCTTGTGTCTGGAACATAATACTTATTGATACCCCATAGCAAATGTACTAATGGCAATGTGCTTATTATTGCCTGAACAGTTTATGATGTTTACTTTGGTCCTAACTATTTCCCCATAGAGCCGTTCATTAGATGCAGGCGCTAATGGTCCTGGCTGTTGTGTCTGTAGTTTATTTAGTAATATTACCACTTTCAAACAAGTATCCTGAACCATTCTCTGAGGTTGATTTCTTGTCACATAGTAACTAAACAGAAGTTTATGAATTCACATTTCTGTTTTATATGGAAAAAGAGGCTGTGTTTTCTGTTTCTTTCTTGGGTTTTTGACATGCTTAAGGAACTAAATACATTCTCTGAACACTGTAAAGTCGGAGATTAATTGTGCAGCAAGAATATTTTTTAACAATAAAAACATCACATCACGGGAGACAATTGTATTGATCTCATATTTATGTAAAATACTATTTTTAAGTTAGAAAAGATCGCAAGTAGAGCTGACCCACTTTACAGAAAACGTGCAAAATACAGAACACTCCACCGTAATCCTGAAAGCCCCCCACTTCTTAAACCTAAAATCTGACTTCTGTGACAGCTCAGTTAGCAAATATTTATAGTACAGGAATGAATGCCATACACTTTTAGGAGTATTTAATTTTAGAATAGAAGAAATATGTGTTCTTGTCAAGAAATCCATAGTCTTACAAAAACATATTGTTTTAGGATAAAATTATACTTGTAAACTTCTGTCTTTTTTCAAAGATCTCCCATTTATGACTAAATTATTTAGCTCTATGTAGGACTTGAATCCACAGCAATCAAGCATTGAATAACTTAAGCTATAAAGGAGCCATTAATATACTCAAAACAATAACATTTGTAGGAAGATGAGTGTTATTGATTAGAAAGGAAGACTGTGTAGTGAGTGAGGGAATCAGTAGGAAAATGATGGTGGTGCTGCATCTCAACGACTGCTGAGTGGATGGGGAGAGGACCAGAGTGACCTTTTCCAGTTCTGATGGTCATGGCACTAAATATTTAAATTCCATTCACTAGCACCATCAATCCAAGGAAGCATGGCTGAAAGCTGCCTGCTTTGTTTTGAAGGAACTTCTATGAGGCCATCAGAAGATGAGGAAATGGGATAAGGCAGGAAAACAAAATTACACTTTCGCTGAGTTGTTTTCATTGATGATGGCCTGAATTTCATTTCAAGTCTGACATTTATTAAATTACCAAGAAGAGTCTTTTAAAAAGTAGCCATTACATAGAAAAAAAATAAATCCATTGAGCTTGTGGTGGGGGCAGGCACACATGCAGAATGATCCTTTCCTAAACTCAACATGCCCCGCTGTCAAAACCAACACCCTTGCAGTAAGTCCTTTCCCACCCTTGAATTAAACATCTCAGAACACAGTAACACACAGCTGCATGTTGACATCTGATCTTTGACTCTGCTTTGGCTATGACTCCCAATGGAAAGAACACACTTTGATAACATCCCAAATGCATTTATTATTTTTTTTTCTCATTGCTGTGGAAAATGCCCCACAAAGACAGTTTAAGGAAGTGAGGATTTACTTTGCTCTCCTGAAGCTGTGTCCACTGTGGCAGGGAAACAGGAAGGTGGGCATGGGAGACATCTGGTCCCATTGTATCTGAAGTCAGGAGGCAGAGAGGAGAATGCTGGCACTCAGCTCCCTTTCTTTTTCACTCAGCCCTTAGGATAGTGTTGCCCCACTAAGGAAGGTTTCCTCATCTTAGTTAAACATCTCCGGGGATGCCTGACAGATACCCCCGATGTTTGACTCCAAGAGGATTAAAATCCAATCTGGTTGACATCAAATTGGCCATTGACACTACCTACAGTCTCTGGCAATAGCTTCTGCGTCCTGTGTCTTGTTTTGGGCTCACTGACTTCATGGTGCAGGCTCTATGTTCTCCTAGGATTTGGTGCCTGCTTGCTCAGAATGGTTAATTTGCACAGCCCACGTCAGATTGTTACTTCAGGAATGGGATGATTAGAGTCTTTCCCATTCCAACTTCTTCTTTATTATAAGAGAAAAGACAAAGAATTTTGCTCTTCCAACTATACGGACAGCTTTTCACAGTCATTAAGATGAGTTGGTCTTCATCTTGATATTCTAGGGGACACACTATTGTCTTGTGACTTACTTTGTACTTCCCTAATCTCTAAGGACATTTCACATCTGTCTGTGGGCTTAATCACCATCCATGTGTCTTTGCTGAACTTTTTGTCCCAACATCTTGCCTAATACTGTGGTGGGTTCTTTAACTGGTAAAGTTCTGTGAATTTTCTGATGGTCTGTTTGCATTAGTTATTTCTTTGTCAAATAGTTCCTCCAGCATTGCGTTCTGTCTTTGGTGTTGGAGAAAACAGTGTTTCCTGTCTCAGTGTTGGAGAAAACAGTGTTTCCTGTCTCAGTGTTGGAGGAAACACTGTTTCCTGTCTCAGTGTTGGAGGAAACACTGTGTGCTGTCTCAGTGTTGGAGAAATCACTGTTTCCTGTCTCAATGTTGGAGAAAACACTGTGTGCTGTCTCAGTGTTGGAGAAAACACTGTGTCCTGCTTCAGTGTTGGAGAAAACAGTTTCCTGTCTCAGTGCTGCAGAAAGCACTATGTGCTGTCTCAGTGTTGGAGAAAACACTGTGTGCTGTCTCAGTGTTGGAGACAACACTGTTTCCTGTATCAGTGTAGGAGGAAACACTGTTTCCTGTCTCAGTGTTGGAGAAAACACTGTTTCCTGTCTCAGTGTTGGAGAAAACACTGTTTCCTGCTTCAGTGTTGGAAAAATCACTGTTTCCTGTCTCAGTGTTGGAGGAAACACTGTGTGCTGATTCTTCTTAAATGTTGGGAGAATTTGCTCCTGAAGTTGTTCAGGCCTGCAGATTTATCTGGAAGATCATTCAGTATGGGTTCAGTTTCTTCTCGTATTTCAGGCTTTTTCATCACGGTCATTTTGGCAGTTTGTAGTTTTCGTGCTATCTGGGTTTTGTCAGCTTGACACAAAAAACCCTGAAGAAAAGGTTTTGTTTCTCAACTTCAGTTGAGGAATTGCCTCCATCAGATTGCCTGTAGGCAAGTCTATAAGGGAAGTGTGTGTGTGTGTGTGTGTGTGTGTGTGTGTGTGTGTGTGTGTTTCTACTTATCTTTTGAGAACCTCATATATTTTTATATTTTGATCATATTCTTTTTCCTCACCCAATTCCTCCCAGATCCTCCCTGCACCTCCCTACCTATCCAACTTCATGTTTTAGTCTCTCCATCCTAGAAAAACAAAAACAAAAAGCACAGACACAAAAATGGGAGTCCAATTTGTGTTGGCCAAGTACTCCCGAGCCTGGGCTCTGCCTTGCAGCTGACAGAGCAGTGTCACTCTAAGAAACCCGACTTGCCCTCTATCAGCCCCTGTTAGCTCCAGCTTCTTGGCCTAGGGTAGGACACTGGTGATGACCCCCCTGCCTGTAGCTTCCAATGCCAGGGCTGCAGGTATAAGCCACCATACCTGGGTTTGTGATTTCTGAGGAACTAGTCTCTTAGCCATGTTGTCATGTGTGTTTGCTACCCAGAATCCTCCCTTACCATCCTTTTCCTATTCTAGGGTGTGTGATGTATTTTGTACCTGATGTGGGGATTGGCGCTTTTAGGGAAGAAGCTCCAACAAGCTGGGTTGGCCATCATCCCAACACACAGAGGACATTTATTCCTGGTGGCCACATTGGAAAGAGGGTCAAATCTAAGTGACCTAGTGACCTCAAGTTCCTTTTCTGGTTACTAACATGAAGTTTAATTGAAAACAGAAGAGGGACTGTGCAAAGGGCTGATGCACAAGCTCAGAAAAGCCATCCTGGTTAAGGTGTGGTGTGGTTGGTCTTAGCTCCAGTCCTGTACAGTGATTAGGGGGAGTCCTCACTGGTCAAGGGGACAAGCTGGTTCTCAAGAGACCATGTAGCCTCTCCCTCTTGTACAGTTGCTGTCACCTTGGATGGGTTTGTTCTGTCCAGGGAGGTTGGGCTCTTCCTAGAATCCAAAATGATGGCAAGGCTAGAAAATGAACTATCTATGTGCCTCCGACATTAAACGTTACACAGACACTCCTTGGGTGTTTAAGCTGCCTACATTCAGAAGGAAGGAAGGGGACCAAAGTAGATAGGACAGACAGACAGTGAAGACAGAGGTGCCAGGCCCTCATCCTGCCTTTGGGTCCCTGAGAGCCTGAGGGAAGAGTCATTATGCTTCAACCAGTCAGCTTCTAAGTATGGGCATCAATATGGCCTGTTTTACTTCTTTGCCCTCTAGCTAGTTTCATCCATGTGTGTATTTATTCAGAGAAACAGACTTTGATGTTATCTCTATTGTTTCCTGTCAAATAACTGTTCAAAGCCATGTCATTAACCTCTCAGACTTGAGTATCTCTTTCCTGTTTCCTGTGGGTTTGTTTAGTTCTGTGTCTTCCATCCTAAGGTGGGCATCTGGCTAGCAACGTTGGTCCTTTCTTCTGTTTCAACCTAAGAATGCAATGCAGATTCTTACTGTTTGATTAAATAGCACAGAGTTGAGGGGCAGTTCATCATTGCTCCAGTATCCTGTGACCTGGGTGTAGACACTGGTGTCATTGGAAGAACACTCCCAGGAAGCCTCTGCTTCATGCTCAATCAAGGATCAAGACCAGAAACTGCTGTGTCATGATGTGGAACTGTCCCACATCACACAGAAAGTCCTGTGCCTATAAATGCTGAGCCCTTTCCTAGAGTGGAAACTTCTCTCCCATAGAAGTGATGGTCATACAGGCCAGGGACATTGATGTTTCCTTTTCCTGTCAACCTGTAACACACAGATGCAGGCTGGGAAAGGAGTAGGAACCCCAGGCTGCAGCCTGGAGGACAAAGAAGAACAGACCTGGAGACAGGATGCCCCTGGAGAGACTGGGTACCAGAGAAGGTTAGAAAGGCACTCAGTGGTTTTCTTTCCTGATGAATTCATGGACTGACCTTCAAGCTGAGGGTGTTTCAATCTTGTATCATGTTGCTTGCCCTTCCTTTGCTTATTTACTTCTTTGTATAGAGTGTTTGTTAGAGCAGTGCTGCCACAGCAAAACCTGGCCAGAGTTCCAGAGATTGCCAGAGTCTGTGTCCTCTTTGCACACATTCTCCCCAAGAGCTTGGTAGGTGTGTGGTGGTAGGTGACCCTTCATGGACACAGCATCACTAGGGTACAGCTGGAGCCAGCAGTTCAGTCTCACCTTCAATTTTAATAGATAATCTTATGAAATTAGCCATTGAAGGTTGATATTTTTCTTCTAGTATTTTTAAGGTGTTAATCTTCACTCTTCGCCTTTTCCCAAGAAGAAAACTGGCCGTGCTCTGTGACTTCACTTGTCTGTACATAATGTGCCTTTCAGTTCTGTGTGCTTTGAAGATTTATTTTCTCTTCATTTGTTTAAGTAACTTGCTTGTAATGTCTTTGAGGGAAGTTCTTTCTGGCTTCCTCATTCTTGGTTTTTCAGATCTTTGATTTTTGGTGTCTTACAAATTCAAAGCAATCCTATCAATAACTGTCTACTATTTTTTTCTTTTCTCCCTTCCATACTCTTAAAAATTGCAGTTTCATGCATGACATCACGTGCAGCTCTCCTGAGAAGCCCGTGTGCTCACCGTGGTCTTCTTGCTTTGGTTGCTTCTTTCGCTAGCGTCCATGACAGTCTTCAAGTGGACTAACCATTTCTGAACTAAAGCAACCTACGCTTTCAGTGTTTAGAGTTTTTGTGGTGATTATTTTATTTGTGCACCCCAATAAAACTTATCTGGAGATCAGAGGAAAAAGCCAGCCACTATATTAAACATAGAGGTCAGGCACACACCTTTAGTCCTAGCATTGAAGAGATAGAGATTCATCCAGATCTCTGTGAGTTCAGGGCCACACCAGAAACAGAGCCAGGTGTGGTGGCACACACCTTTAATCCCAGTGCTAGTTAATCATAGAGGTCTGGAGGTCTGTACAGACAGACAGGAAGTGATAGAGCTGGACCGAAAGAGGAAAGTGATATAGCTGGGCGGAGAGAGGAAGTGAGATGGCAGAGCACAGAAAGGATGTAGGCGTGAGTATACAGGAAGTGGCTCTCTGGAGGCTGAGGAGTTGGTAAGGTGAGGTTGGCTGTGGCTTGTCCTATTCCTCTGATCTGTCAGTTTTAACCCCAATATCTGGCTCCAGATTTTTTATTAATAAGACCTTTTAAGATTCATCTTACAAGTTTTCATTTCTATAAGCTCAAGACAGACCTTTCATTAATTCTTCATGTTTTTAAGGTGATTTCTATTCCTTTCAGTGTCTCCTAACTTGGGAATTTCTTTATCTGTTCAGTATTAGTGGATGACTTTCTCTGAGGATTCAGTGTTTTGGTTTGGTTTGGTTTTCTTTTCAGGGATGTGCCTTTGGAACAGGCTTTCAGAAGTTAAGAATTTTTTTTTCCTGAGGTTGATTCTGCTCTTCTGTTTCTCTAGGTCTTGTATAGTTTAGTCAAGGAAGTATACAGTTAAACAGGGGGTTACTGGAGCTTTTCTTTTCAGCTTTCTGTTAGTTAACTTTTCTAGTCACTGGGACCAGTATCTGGTAAGGAGCAACTGAAGGCGGAAAGGACTTGTTTGGGGTTGTGGTTACAGGGGCACCTCCATCCAGCATGAAGGGAAACATGGGGTAGCAGCCCCTCGGCAAGGCTAGCATGCAGCTAGGATTCTCATCTCCTCACTTCTTACTGGAACAAGAAGCAAAGACTTCAGGGTCTGGAAGTAGGGATAGGCCCCAAGCCCCCATAACCCACTTCTCCCAGTTAGGTCCCACCCCCTTAAAGGTCACACTACCTTAGGAAACAGCACCAGCAGGTGGGACCAAGTTTTCAAGCATGAGCTTGTGGGTGCTCAAGACATCACTGGCATTGTCACATGGGGTCACAGTAGTTGTCCTGGAAGGGTGAACTCTTTCATTCTCTGATGCACAACCAGTGACTGCTCTACCCAGAATGTAGGCACTCTGGAGTTGTGTTACCTGGTGGAGGAGGGCAGCCTGTGTCCTCCTATCTTGAAAGATGTGTCCTCTGATCCTTCCTGGGACTTCGGGAGCTCATTTAGATGAGCGTGTGCTAATTGGTTTCTGCGCAGGACGTGACGCGACACTCTATGGATCTCTTACTTTCTCTTTGCATCTCTCTCTCTCTGTCCCTCTCTCTGTGTGTCTCTGTCTCTCTCTGTCTGTCTCTCTCTGTCTCTCTCTCTCTCTCTCTCTCTCTCTCTCTCTCTCTCTCTCTCTCTTCTTATTCTCTGTCCTGGAAACTGCTTGGACATTCTCACCTTCCACCTCCATCTCTCTACCGTGGAGAGACTTAGGATCTCATTGTCTTCCCCTCTCCACAGGGAAGGCTGGAAACTCTCCCATGATGCAGCATTAGGGCTGGTCTGCCTTGCTGTTGGTCTCTAGATCACTGGACTCAGGAACTGGCATCCACTGTCCTGAGGGGCACTGCTTGGCATTTGATATTTGGTTGTATGTTGTGTGGGGATAGAGACTGTGAACTTGGCTGGGTTTGGTGTAATCTGGGAGACACAGCTTTGGGCAGTGTCTAGGAGGGCATATCTAGGTAGATTTACCTGAGTATGGGCACCCTGAATGTAGGTAGCATCTCCTGAGGGCTGGGGTTCTAGATTAAGCAAAATGGGAAAAAGGGGAAACCAGGTAAGGATCACCATCACTCCTCTCCTTTCTAACTGTGGGGGCAATGTGACCCGTCACTGTAGGCTCTGCTGCCATACCTTCCCACTGTGATGAATGATAGCTCGCTTCCGAGCCACAAGCCAAAACAAACCCTCATTTCTTCAAGTTGCTTATTCGGTATTTGGTCACAACAGTGAGATGTTAATTAGTAAAGAGGTTAATCCTGACAGCTGCTGACCCATTCCTGTGATGTCTGGCTCCTGTTGGGTGGGCATGTTGCCTGTTCATTGGTCCTGGGCTATCCTTTGAGTCCTGGTAACCCAATCTCACAGAAGTCCTCTCGACGTTGGAGTTTATGTCTGAATATTTGCACTAAGGTAATTTTTACGAATGTGGATAATGGTGCACTACTCTGCTCTGATTATTCAGATTATATACACTAGCTTTTTCTAAACAGATTTATGTCTCTGTATAAAAATTAGCATAGAGCAGCTGGTATTTTATAAGGCGACGATGCTAGACATAGGTTTGGGGTAGGAAGTGGGGGCGAGCACTGGATTTGTTTAAAGTTGCACTGGTTTTAATTAAGTTAAAATTAAGCAGCCCAGACATTGTCCAGGAAGCCGGGGTGACTGTCGGCCTATTCTTGGAGAAATCTGGGTTGAGGGTTTCAGTTACCAAATGGTCAAAATTGTATTCTTCTATGCAAGGCCCTGAACAGAATCCTGAGCACTCTGAGTCCCTCCCCAGACCTCCCAGCAGAGTGCCTTGTTCACGAATGTGCCGCCTGCCATGCTCACAATAGAATTTAACAACAAGGAAACTTCCCTTACTAATGGCATGACGCTGCTTGAGCCTAGGGTACTCCAAGATGGTAACATATCTTAAGAGATTTCAGAATTTATAAGTAAGTAAAATAGTAAGCTGTGCTTTTATAAAAAGTTAGTTTGAGGATTTCATACATGTATGTAACGTGTACCATGTTTTGAACAGGTCTACCCCCATTCCCCCCACCTCCAGTTCTCACCAGCACCAACCCCCAGTGTTCTCCCCTCCCAACTTGCTGTGCTTTTACAAACATCCTGGGGTTCACTTAGTCCTGCCTGCATGTGCAGAGGTGTAGGACCCTTTCCTGGAGCTTGGTAACACCTCACAGCAAGCCATGGCTGTCACTAATCTTTCTTCCATATTACTCTGAAATCTACGCAGTGAAAATCGCTTGCCACAATTCCCAGATATTTATCAGGTTAGCAATAAAGCTCATGAAGTTAATATTAAAACAAAATGCCTCTGACCTTTGTTATACACTGTTGGCATTCAGTGTCAGTGGTCATGGAAATTGTATAAAATTGTATGCTAGCAGTGATTCATGGGTTTCGAACAGAGGACACTGTGAAATAGATGTGCCTTGATTATCCTCACATATAATCAATTTGTCTGTCTAATGTTTCAGTTAGGGTTTCTATTGCTATGATAAAATACCATGACCAAAAGCAACTTGGGGTTTATTTCATCTTACACTTACACATCACAGTCCATCATGGAAGGAAGTCTGGGCAAGGATTCAAGGCAGGAATCTGAGGTAGGAACCAAAGTAGAAGCCGCAGAGAATCACTCCTTACTGGCTCAGTCCCCATGGCTTGGCCAGCCTGCTTTCTTGTACACCCCAGGATCACCCACAATGAGCTGGGCCCTCCCACATCAATCCACAATCAAGAAAATGCAGGACAGGCTTGCAAACAGAGCCTTCACATGACACCACAGATATGCTTCTCAATGTAATTCCCCGATGATGCATTTACCATCCAGAAAATGAGCAATCGTAAATAAAATCAAGCAAAGTACAACACTATGGAGACTCCCCTCCTTCACTTCCCTCTTAAAGGTCTTTTGTTTCTTGTTCTAAATCTTACCCCTGGGGTCTCTTAGACCTGAAGGTTGGTAAGTGCCTTCATTGCTGTACGCCTTATTGACTAGTGTAAATGCCGTTCCTAAATATGGCTGACCCTGCTGTCAGTACAGAAGAGGCAGCCATGAGCATGCTGGAGATGTAGACTTGAAAGACTAATGAACTTCCAGGCAGGGAAGAAGGTAGAAGACAGATATGGCAAAGTGGAGTCCGATGCCAGGGTGTGAGGAGAACAGGGGTGCAGGACTTGATGTTTTCGAGGAGCCCTGGGGAGATCTACCTTGTGCTACCCATGGGCAGTTGGAGTGTCAGCAAGAAGTATGAGAAGTGATTGTCATGTTCCCATGCATGAGTTAAGTCTTGAGTGTATACATGGCTGCTTCGGCCTTGAGTTGTGTCTGAGGTACTGAGGAAAGACTGAGGAAGGATCAAGAATGCAGAAACTGAAGCGCGCTGACCCAGCTGGGACACGGACTGTCCCCTAAAGGCTCATCTGTTGAATACTTGGTCCCCAGCTAGTGACAGGATGCGGGCATGACCTGGAGATGCGAGGAGGTGAGACTTAGCTAGAAGAAGTAGGTCACTGGAGAATGTCCTGTGGACTTGGTCTTGCCCTGACCCCTTCCTGAATCCCTTCTTACTGCTTCCTGGCTGTCACTGTGTGAAGAACCTTCTCTACCACACACCTCTGCTGCCATGATATTCTGCCCAAGCCCATGGGGCCAAGCAACCATAAACTGAACCTCTGAAGCCCTGCATCAAGCAGTGTCTTTGTCCTGTAAGTTGTTCTGGCCAAGTATTTTGTCTCAGGGTTAAGAAACCTGGCTAACATGAACGTGTACCTCTAGTAGGGAAAAAAGGAGGATGGTACCTATGAGAGTAAAGAATTTATGAGGTAGAGAAGAGGGAAAAGTTAAGAATGGGAGGGTAATCCTCAAGAAGACGCAGGTGACAGAAACATCAGGTTTTCTGGAAGCAGAATAGTGTGGTGGGAAACCCTGAAATGCTGTGACTACTTTGACTTAAGAAAGCTCTTTGCTTGGTAGACCTGGGGTGTTTTGATGAAGGGTTGTGAGCACAAAACAGAGAAGGTTGCCTGCAGCAGTTGGAGGCTGTTCTGACAGGACAACCTGAATGCTGTCTGACCACCACGCGGAATCAATCCCACCCCTTGTTGGGTCCCTATGACCACAGGCTATTCTGCTAAGGTGGGATTTCAACTGGACAGAATCATGATTGACACAGGAATGGATTAGGAGTCCATCTCACCATTTCTGTAACGAGGAAGTGCACAAGAAGTCTATGCCAGTTCAAATGAACCTTCAACTTATAAAGGCTTTTATTTCGGTGATAGAATTTATTGGCCCTGCCCAGGGAGGATGTTATCTGCATTGCTGTGGACAGGGCTTACTTGTGGTATTCCACATCTCAAGTTCTCTGCAAAAGAACTGTGGAAGGACCTAGTCAAATGCAACACCTTCCCAGGACTTGTTAACGCCCAGAGGGCCCACGGAAGCCCCAGCTTTCAGTTGAAAGGGCTCCTGAGTAGCTAGCTCTTGTCCACTGTTGTTTGTAACCGCAACAAGTAGTACTCTTGAGGAGTAATTATTGGAGGAAATAATGCAAGAACAGAAGAAACAGGGTGAAGCTTTTATGCTTGACAAAAAGGTGGGGTATGTTAATGAGCATCCAAACACCTTTTATATATTAATTCCTCTCAGGCCGTAGGTAGTGTCCATTTTTATCATGTTTTTTCCTTTGATTAAGACTTTCATTCCAGGGCTGGGGAGATGGCTCAACCAGTTTAAGGTACTTGTCTTCCAAGCGTAGGGACCTGAGTTCCCTCCCCAGAACCAAACTGGACATGATTGTAATCCAAGCATTGGGGAGATACAGACAGGAGGATCTGGGGCTTGCTGGTCAGGCAGATTAATCTATTTGTAGATTTGGGCCAGTGAAAGACCCTGTCTCAGGTGGAAAAAAAGTAGGTGACTCTTTGGTTGTCCTTGGTCTTTACTCACATGTGTACATGTGCTGTACACATGTGCATGCACTAGCTGCACACTCACAAACACACATGTACATAAAACCTTCCCTCCAGATACTTGGCCTATCTGTGAATAGTGATATCACTACATTCCTAAGGTATTTAAAATGTCACCCAGCTTTTGTCCCTTAGACCTTTCTTTCTGACCAGTGTTTACAAACCATAAGAATAAATAACCAAATATTATATGACAGTTCATTACACAATTTTCTCACCAAGCATAAGCATCCTGGATTCAATTTCGTAATATGGCTGAAAAATCTCACTATTGCTGCATGAGGCAAAAGTAATCAATTGATAGTTGAATGGTCCCACAGTTCACATTAATATTGTTATTATATTGTCTTTAATGAGAATTGTCTTTTAGGATATCAAGATTCAGTTTCCCTAGTACTTAATGCCTCACGGGATAAATGTTGATTTTTTTTTTAACTTTGCAAGTATTTGCTGCATGCTTTTCGTTTGTTTGTTTGTTTGTTTTGTTTTGTTTTGTTTTTCGAGACAGGGTTTCTCCATGTAGTTTTGGTGCCTGTCTTGGATCTCGCCCTATAGACCAGGCTGGCCTCGAACTCACAGAGATCCCAGCCTCCCGAGTGCTGGGATTAAAGGTGTGCGCCACTGATACCCGGCTTGCTGCACGCTTTTTTAAAATCAATACTTTCCATAAGGAGCCTAGTCAAGTTCAGTAGCAGAAGCCTCAGTCTTGATTCAGCCCTGACACACAGCGTGGCTGTCCAAGGGAGGGTCTGTTCCTCTTGAAATAGTACAATCTGATCTCCATGCGAGCCTTGCTCTGTAGAAAACTCATTCCATCCCGAGCTTCTTAATGGCCTCCTAACTGAGCATGAGAGCACTAGCCATACATTTCTTTAAATTGTGTGATTTCTGCAGTGGCCACAGAACTTTTCAGCCATTCTCAAGAACGAACTTGTCTCCTCTGTAGGGGGGAAAAAACCCAACAGAATAACAAACACCCTGATAAGTCAATGTACCTGTGTGAGCTTCCTGTTCCTGCCCAGAAACAGGTCAGAGTGGCCCTGGTGAATATTAGATTAAGGAGCAAATTGCCTTAGGAATGGGGTAATTGCATCTAAACTGCACAGCTTCGAGAGGTCTCTCATTTGGGCTTAAACAAGAGAACATCTGTTCTTTTCAGCTCAACTAGACAGGCTGTTCCTGTACCTGATACATACAAGCTATGGCTCAGGCAGCAAATCACAAAATGCACAGAGGATGAAGAAATAAAGCCATCAAATTGAGTGCACAGAGCTGGCTGTGCTCAGTGTCCTCTGGAAAGCACGGCTGTCTCCAAGGCAGCAGGCCCGACTTCTGCAAAGACCTCTATTCCAGCTCCATCCTACAATTGGCGTCCAGAGAGAGGCGTGCTTTAGACACTCCCTATGCTAGAAGGCCAGAGGGGTGGGTGGGGATAAATACTCTGGGGCTACCTCAGGCCCAGGGGCTAACCTGGCTGAAACAAACCTTGCATGTCGCAAGGCTGCTCCAGAAATGAACTTAGTGGCATACCTCCTCTAGTGCCATTTCCATCCTCTCCTTCCTTCCTTCTTTATTTTTATTTAATATATATTTTGGTTTCCTTGTAGGAATTGGTTCTCTCCTTCCTCTCTGTGAGTCCAGAGGATCGAACTCAGGTCTTCAGGCTTGGCCCAAAGTGCCTTTACCCTCTGGGGCATCTAGCCTGTCCTTCATTCATTTCTGGAATGAGTCAAATATTGTTGTATCACACAACCAAGATAAAGGAGTGAGACCAGCTTCAACTCAGAGCTTAAGAACGTCGTCATGGAAACTATGGCAGATGGTCCAAAGCTGTTTACTGTGTGCATAAGGGCATTTCCTATCCCAGCATCTGAAATATAACAGCATTATTCTTCACTATTCAGCTCCCATGTATGCAGTGTGAGAGGCCCTGGGTTTGATTCCATGATGTCCATGAAAACATGGGGTAGAGTTAAAGTTGTGTGTCCAAGCAGCTTGCCCTGCCATGGGGTTTGGAACAATATTCAGTGGGCATAATAATGACCAGAATGAACGTGGCTGTGTGTAGCTCATGGCCAGTCATACACATCATCTTCTCATGCCACACTTGTGTGCAGACTGCCCATCAGAACCTGGGCAAAGGCGCCCGTAGAAGAGAACATGACACTCCCTGTGGTACACACTGAAGGGAGGTGCAGAACATTCTGGCCCAGTGCAAGCCTTCTGCGATTCCACAGGTATCTTCCAACCCCCTGGGCTTCTGACAGCTGGGTGTGAGTGGAGCTAAACCTCATCCCAGATGTTGTGCTTTGACTAACAGATAAATGCCTAACCTACGTGACCAGGTGGACACTTAGTGGTAAGAGCAGTCCCTGCCACAAGGGGGTGAGGAAAGTCAATGGCTTTGATCTCTTGCTTGGACTTTGAGGGAAACGCATGGAGGTATGGACTGTGGCCCTTGCCCTTCTCTGCCACGTTATTAGTCCTCATTTATACGCTATTCCTTACGTCAGTTGTCTTTATCCTTCCAAGCACAAAGCTGAAAGGTGTGAGATCTTTCTTCTGCCTATGTCCCTGCTAAGCAGGATCTACATTCAGTGAAGGATCCCACCACTACATTCAGTTCGTGGTTCTGCCGGAACCCGGCTCTTGATGTTACATTGCCTTCCTAAATGTATCCTCCAATTGTGAAGACCCATGGCAGGACCTGAGGTGACTTGCAAACCACCTGAGAGTGTTCCTGGACTTTATAGCCACCCTGTCAATCTTCCTCAATCCAGTCTTCTCTTCCTCTCTGCTCCTTTGCAAGTCCAGGGAATATTGTAGGGGATGGAGAAGCTCCTACCTGTGCCAGTCTCCCAGGCCACACCACACACCCGGTGGCTGGGGACGGTGTTGGAATACAGCTCTTCTCTCTTGCTCCTCCACACAAATGACCATTTCCCCAGGGACATCTTATTCCAAAGCACCCACAGGCAGGGCCTGCATCTGGGGAGCCTGTTCACACATTCCATGGCCTCTGCTCAAACCCCACTCTCAGATGCTCATAAGCCAGAAAGTGCATGGGAAAGACATTCACGGGAAGAAAACAATGTGTCCTTGCTTCTACCCAAGGATGCCATTTACTTCTAAGGTGGAAGGAGAAGGATTGTCACTTCCTGACAGATTTCCTTCCTCTTCCTTGATAGAGCCCTGCACTCTCCAGGGTGAGCTTGGGCAGGACTCAGGTGGATCCCAATCAAGGTAAATGTGAACTCACAGCCAATCACTCCAGGAGTCTCACAGACAGTGGGAACTTTATCTCTGCTGACCTTCCTGTAAATAAGGCGAGAAGGCGTGTAGGGCCCCAGGATGAGAGGAGACCCAGAACTTGTCACTGGCTACAAAATGAGGCACAGGAAGCATGGGGTGAAAAGGAGGACACAGAGAACTGATTGATTCATCTGGATGCAGAAAGCCCTGTGTGGGTGTCAGGATGCAGTGAGCAAACCAAGAACCAGGCTGAGCTAGATGTGTGGCAGGCAGGTGAGGTCACCACTCCCAAGTGAAGGGAGGGAGAGGTTGACCAACCACATTCCATGTGAGAGACACTTCCACAGCCTGATCTGCGTTTTCACATCCTTGGCCTTGCACGAAAACAACAGATGCCCGCCCTGACCCTCAATTTGACCCCCACTTCCCACGCGGTGATAGTCAAGCCCACTTAGGCTCCCTCCCATCCTCCTCTTCCATGTTTTCATGGTTCATGGCAGGTCTGTTGCTAGGCAGCTGTGCTCAGCCCCGAGACTGCTGAAAAGAAGCTAGAAAATCTCCCTCCACACCTGTGCAGTGTTTACCGTTCACAAGAACACGGGAGCAAAGCCAACATCCGGGGTAGTCCTCGGAGGGAGCCAAATGCAGCCTTCTTTGACCAGAACCAGACAGCCATGTTGGGACACCTACGGTGTGTGAAGTGGCCATGCTGTGACCTTGGGGAAGTCCTGAGGGAATGGATTCTAGCACTTCTAAAACGCAGTTATAGAAAAATGAGTGGAAAGTAGGCAGTGAGGGCTTCCAGGAATGTCAGGTATCTGTAAGCTGCGTTAGTTTTCCTTGTCTTTGGAAAATAGAACAACACCCCAAACTTTCACCTCTGTGTAGCCCACAGGCTTTTGTGCTTTATTTGTATCAGGGCATACAGAGCTCCATCCTCCACCTTCCCCAGCTTGCCCTTAACCCTCCGCTCCCCAGATCCCACAGCCAGTTCTCCACAGTGATGCGTTCTAATGGCTGCAGTGTTCATCGCTGCACATCATGGACCAGTCCAGACGCCTTGCTGTCTTCTCTTCCCTGGGGCATCCGTTATGCTCTGTGGCTGTGATAAACACTGAGACAAAAAACAACTTGGGGAGGAAGAGGTTTATTTCAGTTTACCTATCATAGTCTACCATCGGAAGAAGTCAGGGTGGGAAGCCGGAAGCAGGAACCAATGCAGAGGCTATGGAAGATCACTGCTTAAGAAACCTCAGGACCACCTACCCATTGATAGCACAACCCACAGCAGGCTGATCCCTCCCATCTCAACCACTAATTGGAAAAATGTTCCACACACTTGCCTCCAGGGAACCAGTTGAGGTACACTTTTCTCGGGTGACCCTAACTTGTGTCAAGTGGACAAACAGCTAAGGAACACACTTTCTTCTCCCTCCCCTGTGGTGCCTGCCTGCCAGCCTTCCAGTAAGTTCTAAGGACAGTCTCCTTTATCATGTCTGTTCCTCAGGGGCTGGGCGTGAAGAAGGAATTAGTGTTTCCCAAACATTTCCTGGTTTATAATGACCATAAAGAGATGCATTTCATAAGCTCTTGAAATAAAAAAAAAACAAAACTTTTTTTCTGAAACACGATCTTCATCCAGGAAAGCCATGCTTTACAGCTGAGTACAGGCAGAGAAAGCAGATTACTACCCCACCACACTGCTGATCTAGACATTTCCTGTCAGGATAGCTTGCTCATAATAGATGCTCAATAAATATTTATTGAGATAATTAAAATTTTAAGGGGTTTCAGGAGCCAAAAAAAAAAAATTGGAACTTTCACTTTTACGACAGAACTTTCTTTGAGAGTAAAAGGAAAAGTCAATATTCAACAAACAGAAACAAATTCACAGGAACTCTTGGGAGTTAGTTAGAAAAGATAGCTTAATTTACTTAGCTTGTATTTTCCTAAGAAAACAATTCTGCTACCTCCTCACTGCCTTTGAAAGTTATTTTAAAACCTCTACGTTAATCCCAGCGAAAACACAAATCCCCAACTCTATGAAAGAGGATTTCAGAGCTGTCCTTTAAACTAAAAGGAGCATTGACCTGCATGAGAGAAGTGCTTGCCTGTGTCCTCCCTTCCTGGGGCCCTTCCTAGGACCTCCCAGAATTGGCTTTTCTCTGTGTCCTTCACTTCGACCTCTTAAAACACAGAGACCTCATAGTGAGCCCAGTGTGGTGTGGCTTTTTCCCATGGGATTCTGGATGGCATTGGGTTTCTGTTGGTTTTATTCCATCACACTCACAGTGCTGAGAGCTGAAGAGAGATTTGTGCTGGGTTCCTTGACATGGAGATGGCTCAGAGTTCCCCTGTGAGAGATGTTCTCGGGAGCCTTGAAACCCACTCTTACTATAGATGGCAGAGTAGGAAGTGCGCATCCAGAAGGAAAGAAGGTAGGGCAGACAGAGGGCCGAGAGGGCAGAGAGGCACACTGTACATGAAAAGAGGGATGCATGGAGACTCCAGCACATCTTCAGATGTGAGACTCATGGGGGCACTGAATACCGAGCACTGTAACAGAAGTGACTCAGTTTACAAAACGGCCATTCCTGCCCTGCTCCATCTTCAGAAGGTCATGGCAATGGAGGAACCAGCCACAGATGACCACTTGGCAACAGGGAGTTTCTGAACACTCACAGACAACTGTCCGTACCTCTGGCCACACCCCGCCTGAAACTCTCCTTCCGCTCTCAGTTACACAGTCTCGCCAATGCTTTCCTGTGACCCTCAGTTCACAGTCTCCCTGACACTTTCCTGTGAGTCTCATCGACTGAACTGACTGGACTTCCCAGTATCCCCCATCTCCACCCAGGTCACCACCATGTGCCAGTTTCTTGGCCTCATCTTTGCTCAAGTCCCACTCCGTCACAGTCTGCTGATGCTTGCAGGGTCAGATATGGTGGCTCCTTTTGCATGTCCCTTGCTCACAGGCTCCATCGAAACCTATTCCTACTGGTCACCTGTAGACCACTCTATCCTTCCCTGCTGTGTCCACCTTTAAATTCCTCTCAGTGAGCCTGGATTGCTGGCTCCTTTCTTACAACCACTTTGACCTCCTCCATGTTCCCGGAAGAGGGCTTCAGACGTCCACCCTCTTCTTCTTCCTTTTATAATTGTTCACAGATTAATTGAGCCTGAATGAGGGGACTTGGGACCACAATTCTAGATATAAAGTCAAGTCACCATAGTCCCTCTGTCCCAGACCAGGGAGCTGAGAAGAGCAGGCTAGCCAGGAAGTTGTCTCTTATTTATAGCCAGTTGACTTCCAGTAGAGAGCACATGGGAGCTTGCACATAGGGCCTCCAGGAGATGGAGGTGACCTGCCTGGGAACCACAGTGCAGAGGTATGGATGCTAGTCCTGTCTGATGGTACCTGTGCTCTGGACCAATGACAGCTGTAGGTGCCCTGCCTGCCGCAGGAAGACATGTCCGACTCTGTGGAAACACGTGACCATGCCTTCTATTCAAGAGACACCATCACAGGTGACACTGGAGCTGCACAATGCACGACTCTTTAAATCACAAGAGGAGAGCAATCCTCACCACACTGTCTCAGATGACATCTTCGTCTTTTCTGCTGAATGTCAGGATTATTCCATTTTGAGTGTCAGAGGAGCAATCGAAAGAGAGAAGAGCGGCAAGTGCAGGAGTGCTCGTTCTGACTTGTTAATACCAAGTTCAGACACTTGAATTATGTCAATTGCATTCCTGGTTACAATGAACAAAGTCCCAACATGGAATGAGGTGATTATCAGTGGGACTAAAAAGATGCTTTGAGTTATCTCATTTCACTGTGTCTACCTGGACTTTCCTGGGGGCATCAATTGATCAACATTTAATACAGATTCTGCTTTGCTGGTGAAAGGGCCCCAGTCACCCGGAAGTCAGCAGACCAAGGACCCTCCTCCCACCCAAATGCTCAGTCTCGTGACAGTCGCTGTTGAGCTTCTGTGGCCCATGGGCTCTCTCTGCTGCTCTGGGATTGTCTGGGTCTGGCTTCTAGGTCTCAGCTGCACTTTAGCAATGTCAGGGGAGAGGCCGGCCCCAGAGTCAGGTGACCCTGGTTTCCCTCCATCTCAGCCACCTATGAGTCACCACTTCTCTACAACTCTTTGCCGAGGCTATACCCTAGGTGACTTGAAGCAGAACTTCCTTCTCAAGTATCCCAGGCTACACATCCAACAGGGAGGTGTGAGCTCGGTCATGCCACCCTGAAACGGAGTGGGCTAAGGGAGTGAAAAGCTCATTGTAGCAGATGTCAATTTTTCTGCAGCATGTTTTAGATGGAACACTGAAGTATTGTACAAAGATTAACTAAAAATGCATGATTTGAATTTCTGTATTGAACTCTCATGAGCTTGCAGAGCCATTCAGCGTGGGAACCGTGAAGGCTGAGTGCAGCGCGATGCAGGTGTAGGGCTCTCTGGGCCTTTCTTCTGTTACTCCCCACTGTCCCCACCCCCTTCCTTTAGTGACATTTTACTTGTGTGTCCAATTAAATAGAGTAAGTACAAAATTTTTAGGTAAGTTTCAATGGCCAATATAATTTTGAAATGTTTGAAAACGCTCTAGGAAACCACACCATTGCTGTGAGTCTGGAATGGAGAGTGGAACTCAAACATCCAGAGATAATTTCTAGAAATAGGAATGTCCAGCGGGAATTTAAAACACTCAGTACCTCATATATGGGGAGGAGGCTGGTCTCTCTCCCTTGAAATAAGAATCGCCACTGTTTTAATATTTCTTTGCTGCAAACTAAATTTATCCTCAGGTGGTCATTTAAAAGATGCTTGGATTTCTTAAAAGGTGGTTTCTTTTCACAAGGCCAAGCCAAATATTTAAATGGCAACCAATAGATTAGTTTTTATCCTCCTCTTCCAATTTTGTATGAATAAATGGTTTGTGGCATCGTGTGCCAGTGCCACTTATAAACAATATAGCTGACTCATTTTAAGGATAATTTTCTCTGTAGAAGATAAGGGTTGTTCACCCTTGGCTGGCATGTGCCTGGTGGATGAGATATTTGGGGGTTTCCAGATAAACTAAAAGAATCTCAGACATGGTGCGACCAGTCAGCCCTGTTGAGTCTGACCATCTGGTAACAGTCGTTCGTTCTTGTGCTTGTTCCCTGACAGATACGAGCCACTGGCTTCTGTCCTCCTGGGTGAGAAGAAGGGTCAGCCTGCTGAGGAGAGATGTCGGTTAGTTCTCCAGCGGTGTCAATTACAAGGCTGGCAGGTTGGTGGCCCACAGACTGTGAAAACGAAAACGGAGGCGAGGGTTTGAAAGGCATGAGTCATGGCAGTAGCCACCAGCCTCCCTGGCAAAAACAAATCCCCTTGATATGTTTGGCAAGGCCCAGCACTCAGTGTGTTTGCTGGAAACATGTCACTCTGTATGATTTATGGGTTTTAGCACCATGGAGGCCACGGGAGAGGCAACCCACTTTTCCAGCCACACAGAGAAGTGACTGAGCTCAGGTCAGTTTGCTGGACTCATACCTGTTCACAGACACTTTGTAGCCATATTAGTCACGGGCTCTGCTCTGTGACAACGTACCTGAGGTAGACAAAGGATCAAGAGAAAAGGTTTCCTTGAGCTCACAGCTCCGGCTCACAGTCCACTGGTGCCGTTGTGTTTGGGTTCCTGGCAGACTGAACATCACACCACAGTGTAGATACGTGAACAGAGAGGTTCAGATCATAGTGTGGAGGAAGGAGATGGGAAGAGGAGACAGGAAGAAAGGGAGGAGAGAGCACAGCTGTTTGCCCAATGACATTCAGGAGGAAGAGGAGAGGATAGGAAGAAAAGAGAGGGAGACCCCAAGGTCCCAGTGTCATCTACTTCAAAGGCAGACCCCCACTGACCTAACTTCCCCTCTCTAGGGCTCAGATTTCAATGGACCACCACCTCTTAATAGCCATGGGCTAGAAACCAAGCCTTCCACACTTGAGCATTTAGGAGACATACTCCAGAACCAAACTCCCCTTATGGAGCAGAATTGAGAAAACCCACAGAGTAAGGAAATAATGTTGAGTGAACCAAGATCTTTGAGTTAGACCTGGGCTTGCGAGGCTGGAGAAGCTGTTCGTGGACCCTTTCTTCAGTTTCTCTGTGCTCTGTTTCTCACCTGCTGCACAGTGAAGGGGTCGCTCTCTCTGGGCATTCCCGTGTGGACGAGCTTTGAGTCTCAGAGCGCCTCACTGCTTTCTGTGTTGCCCATGAACTAGAGCTCAGGAGCCCAGGGCAGCTATCAGAAATCCAGGACAGGAACGAAATGACGTAAGGCAAGCCTCCTAGGGTGCCCCCACTAGAGACTGGATGGCACCTTAAATGGCAACAGGAGCGTCCTCTGTTAGCTTTAGGAAGGAGGGGTTTGAATGGAGGAGAATGAAGTCCTGGGCACTGCGAACTCCCTGGGGGCCCAGGTGGCACAGAAGATGGTGAGGGGAACTTGGGCGAGGCATATGTTATTGGAAAATGACCACAGCCTTCAGGTTTACAAGTTGATCATTTATCTCTGCAGAGAAGTGCATGATCATTGATCGGGGCGAAACACGGTAATACTGGTTCAAACGTGGAGCGAGCAGATGGCTCCACATATCAGAATGTGCGTGAGAGCTGCACAACCTTCATGGGACATCAGCAAAAGCTGGCCTGTCACAGGGACACTTGCCTATGACCCAGAACAAAGGGCACAGGGCTCGGGCACAGAGAAGTCACGATTTCATCCTCTGCACCACCCAGGCTCTTCCTTTGTCTTCTTCCTTCCTTTCCTTCTTATTTCATCTTGATGGAAGTTAGACTTTAAGTCACAGTCTGAGGGAGGACGCTTACTCACGCTGGGTTGTCATGGTTGCACATCAGTGCTGAGATTGGATTTTAAAAGGAAGGAATTACTAACCAAGAGTGATGTCAGCTCCCGGTCCTGGAGCCTGAGACATCGACGTGGGCTCCACAGAGAATATGGTTTAGTGAGATCGGAGGGAGTTGAGGTCATTTCCGCTTAATCATTGCTGGGATTTTTAAATAGGTAATTGTAGAGTAGTGGTTTAAGAATAGAGTGATGTAAAAGGTTTCAGGGTGTGTAATTTTCCTCTAAAGAATACTCACTGGTGTGTGTGTGTGTGTGTGTTGAGACACCAAGAGAATCTGAAATACTTCTCCCAGTCGGGAAGTGAGTATCAGGCAGGAATCCCAATGTAGAGGATGGTGTCCATCACAGGACGAGGCTGGGATGAGCATAGATGTACACTGGCAGGCATCAGTCTTTCCAGATCTGTGTCCTGGATAGGATACTTGAGACGGTAGCTGAAGATAGTATTAAATTGAAACATACACTGGTACCTTAAAACAAAAATCAGATGTATGTTAATAGAGAAGAGTTTTTATTACACAAGTCTATTTTCTCTCCTTATTTATTTTTGTTGGGTGTGTATTTGTGAGTACCTGCATGTATGTGCACCGTGTGCACGTCTGGTGCCAGCAGACGCTGGATTCGAACACTGGATCTCCTGAGACCAGAATTACAGAGAGTTGGGAGCCACCCTGTGGGTGTTGGAGCCCACACCCAGATCCTCTGAGAGAGCAGCCACCATTCTTAACGGCTGAGCCACCTCTCCAGGCCCTCCTGATCTTTTCTCCCCACATGAGGAAGTGGAAAAATACAAAGAGGAGGGGTGTGTATATGATTTTTTTTTCCCCAAGTGTATCTGCTCATGGGTTCTCTGTTCTCAGTTAGAGAAGACTGATTTTCTTCGACTTTGTCAAGGTGGGACCATTTAGATCTTTCATGCTATAAGATGAATCTTTGTCTTCACAGAAATAATGCTTATTCGTATTTTACTTCTAAGTTAAACAGAAAACAATTTGCGTTAAAAACTCAAGTGTTCCGATATGGAGATTCAGAGTCTTCTGTTTCAAAACCAAAGTGTTTGTTTGAAATGTGCTGTGACAAAAAGGTCTGCCCTTGATTCTGTTCTGGGTTGTGAGTCAGTTCAGAACTTCAGTAAAATTAAGCAAGGGTCTGCTTGACACAGCAATGGCAGCTTTGGGCACCTGGAGCACGGTTCCCACACCGCCACAGCGCAGTGTGTTTTGTTAAGCAGTTGACACTCAGCATTGGCCCCTAACTGGTTAACATTAAATTAGTGGTTGTTTTCCACGTCTTTAAAAGGAACACTCGCAGGCAGAAGAGACTTATGAACCTGTGGAAGGTGTTAGCTAGGAGTTCACCTCTCTTTACTGAGATATCACTTCTTAATGTGTGTCTAAGAGCATGTGCCATTTCTCCCTGGGTGCCTGCACGGGCCAGGAGAAGGTACCAGAGCCCCTAGGACTAGAGCTGTAGGCAGTTCTCAGTCACCTGATGTGGATGACGGGGCACAGACTTCTATGTCCTCTGCACGGGCACCCAGTGCCCTGAGCCACGGAGCCCTCTCTCCAGCCCCTAAAACTTTATTCTTGTATCATCAATTGAATGAGTCTTGGGGATCTTGTGGTTTTTGTCCGTCCTCCTTAACTTAGGTCAGTTAACCTTATCCTGGCACGGTCAGTCTTGAGTCCTCAGAGCAGGACGCCGGCTGTTCGGCTCCCGCCTCTTGCTTGCTACAGAAGCTCATGGGCACCAGAGCCTCCTCCTAATTCGAGGCATCCCGTTTTGGGAGCTGCTAGGTTTGTTTGCTGAGATAAAAATGAAGGAAGTAGAGGATGTTAGAGTGAGGAAGGATGGGGGGGGGTGTCGTATGGAGAGGTGGGAAGGGACAAACACATGGTTTGTTCCTTGAGTGTCCCTGGGCTGGGGTCAGTACGTGAGGAATTAGGGATCAATAGCCACTGCTCTCATCTGCATGTGGGGAGGCACCTACTCAGCACTTTCCCCCACCTTATTGACTTTGAGCCTAATAACAGCTCCATGGAAAAAGAGGAAAGTAGCCACAGTGTAGATGTGAGGGCGCTGAGCCCCGAGAGCTGGACTGCCAGATCAGCAGACTGGCCGAAACAGTGGGTCCAGTTTGCCTTGTTGGAAGGCAGCTCTGCTGAGGCCGGCCTGCATTCTGTCTCAGCCTTGTTCCTGCTTCAGCATTTAGCTCGATCTCTGCCTTTCATGATAGCTATCTGGAGTCGTTTTGCTCAGGGTTCAGAACTCGAAAGGGACAGATTGTGCTTAATTACGGAGCTTTGATCTCAGGCACTTCCATATTCCTGTATCAGTGAGCAGTCTGCCCTTTGCAGCTGGTGTCTTTCCTGTGCTTATAATTCACTGAGCCAATGAGGGAAAACTGAGTACCACTGCCCATAGCAAGCTGGCTCAGAAGGAGTCCTCCTTGCCCAGACCGCTATCCCTGCTGCAGCACACTGCTGTCACCCAAGGTTTGCAGCTGGACCGGAATCATGTTTCTGTGAATAGGAAACCATCAACAATACATTCCGGGTACTTTTTACATAGACACACAAGAATTGTGAACTGTCAAATTGGATCACACAGAAAACCGGTCAACATGATTCAGGAAGCTATCTTAGAGGAGAGGCAAGTGGGGGTTTGCTCTGTCTGTGCTTATAAGGAACATATTGACCCATCCAGTCTGTGATGAAAAATGACTATGCAATGTGTAAACGTTACCTAAGTAGAGTTTAGGCACAGACTATTATACATACGGCCAAATCATTTTGAGCATCTGTGTTAAAGCTGTGGGTCACGGAGTTTTCCTCCAGAGGGTTTGGTTTTCCAACCTGTAGTTCCCATTGTGTCTTTCACACATTTCTCCCCTTGCTGCACCAGAAGGACTCTAGCTTTCTTTCACTGTGTGAACTGGTAAGTGCGGGTTCTGGCAGACTCCCCCACAATGCTGTCCTCTGAATACTCAGAATCCCTGCCCTTACATAATGTGGCTTTATTTCAAAGAAAGGGGAAGAAAATCAGGACAAAGTGGGAGGGAACCTTCTTGTTGGTGGTTTCCTGTTCATGTTTAACACAGAAAAGCATGTTTAAAAACCACAGAGAACTGCTGGGCTGAGAGATGGTGCAGCAGTTAAGAGCGCTTGCTGCTCTTCCAAAGGACCCGGGTTTAATTCCCCGCACCCACACAGTGGCTCACAACCATCTCTAACTCCATTTTCAGATGATCCAATGCCTTCTTCTCATCCCTGTGGGCAGCAGACACACAGGCAGGCAACATGCTATAAACATAAAATAAATAATAAAGTCAAATATGTGTACACACACACACACACACTATTGCTGCTCTTGCAGAAGACTCAAGTTTGACTCCTAGCACCCACTTCAGGCATCACACAATTTCCTATAATTCCAGCGCCAGGGCCTCTAATACCCCTTCTGGCCTCTATGGGCATTGCACATGTGTGGTGCACCATACATACATACATACATACACACACACATACATACATACATACATACATGCATGCATATATACACTCAGACATAAACATATACATAAAATGATAAATTACTCCTAAATGTGTGTGTGTGTGTGTGTGTGTATGTGTGTGTGTGAAACTACTCAGAGCTCAGAGATGCACCCTTATTTGCAAGACAGAATTTGAGTACTAGTGTCTTTGCTAGGAGGAGTGGAAGTCACCAGAAACGGCCTGAGTAGAATCTTCATGACTGTCTCCATAATGTTGATTTCGTCTTCTCACTGGATATAAACCAAGAGTCCATGAATTACTTCATTTGTGTGTGGGGTAAACCCAAGTAGATTTAATTAAGCCGTAGTTTAAAATGAGTCATTGGACCATCTACAGTTTGTAATATAATATTATTGTTGTTATTATTTCTCTCAGCATATTCATCTTTCATTCAGAGTTACTGTGGGAAAAATTTGATGTAACCTGTCTCCAGTTACACACCTCTGGACAGATGCCCCATCAGCAGACATTAGGCCCCTCTGGGATATTCTTATTTTACTTGGTCTTTCATTTCTGTAAAGTGAAAAACCTCTGAACCTAATTCTAAGTGGAAAGATAAGTGCTATAATCCGATTTTCACACGTTTCCTATGCATCAACTGGCTGTAGGGAGCTTTCTTCTGTGTGGTTATTTGAATGCTATGTTCATTTCTCTGCCATCTGGAGGGATGGTGGATGGAGAATCAGATCTGTGGGAGTGTTCCAGGATGCCAGGCACACAGAGCCGACATGGGAGCCACGGGGGTCGGTCTGGGGGTGGCCTTGCTCCTTCTCAGAAGGCTCTCAGACAGACCCATAGAAGGGGTGTTTTGTGCAGATTTCTGACAGGTTAGATTGGGAGGAAGGTGGGAGTATCCAGTGCAGCCCTGGAAATAAGTCCTGGGATGTTTTCTCCAGAGGCAGCAGGTTTTAGAGTGTCCAACCTCAGAAATAGTGTGTCATCAGGTAGCTGAAAGATACGGTGGACACAGGGTGCTCCTGGGAGCTTCCTCAAGATCATGCAGATGGAAGGAAGACATGTAATGGGAGCCTCAGCCTCACCTCACCTGTGTGTTGAGATGGGAAACTGGTGCATGTGCGCGCGTGTGTGTGCGTGCGTGCGTGAGTGCGTGCATGCGTGTGCATGTAAAAGAAGGTAGAGACTGACATTGAGAGACTCAAAGAAATAATAAAGTCCACTCACAGAAACCAAACCCTTAAATCATTTTTAAAATGTTAACATAGTATTAATATTTTAAGAATTTCATACGTGTATATAATGTATTTGATCATACTCACCTCAACTCCTCCCAGAGGCCCCCAGCTCCCAAGGCATCACCCCGTCCAAACTCCATGTCCTCTATTTTACTTTTTATAGCCCACTGAATCTAGTTTGTTCTGACCTTAAAGAAAACAAACTGCCCCACCCCTAGGAGCCGCCACCTGCCGGTAGCTTTCAGCTGGGGTGGGTTCTTGTGCCCTGGCTGGTTTGATCTTCTGCAGGTCTTGTACTGGCAACCTTGGCTGCTGTGAGTTTGTGAGCACAGTGTCCCTGTCATGCTCAGAAGACATTCTGGCTCCAGTCTTCCTGATGCCCGGCTCTTACAATATCCCCTTTCTTCTTCTATGATGGTCCCTACACCTTGGGGAGGGGTGTCATCTAGACGTCCCATTTATGGTTGAGTCTCCACGGTCACTGATTCTCTGCACTTTGACCGGTTGTGAGTTTCTATGTTAACTGCCCCCCACTGCACAAAGGGAATTCTCTGATGAGGACTGAGAGCTGCACTCATTTACACAAATCCTGAATCGTAATGAAATACACGTCCCTTCTTAATGCGACTGCTACAGAACGGCCCACATTTCATTCTGCATCTGTGAAATCCGTGATTTGAAAGGATCCACCCATGCCGTGCTGAGAACAGCAAGATGAGCATTTACCATAACATTAAATAAAATCAGCCGGATGAAGGATTTATTATTTCATTAATCTAAAATAGTGCAGTAGGGAGAAGACAGGGAAAGGAGGAGTCAAGATACTGTGAAAGTTTTAACTGCCCTGCTTTTTTCTAATGTGTTTTAAGACAAGGCGGTTGTGTTAGAACCCTCAGCTCTTATTAGCACAATAAATTAATGGTTTATAACCTTTATTTTATCACTCCAGGAGCACTTCATAAATCACCCGTAACTGTGAGCCAGAAAATAGCCTATAAAGTGACTTTTTCTATTACTTCTCTTTCTCTGGAATTAACAGTGTTGAAAAAAAAAAGTCAACATGAGAGACATAAGTGAATCTCTGATCACAGTATTCTAACTGGAATCCTCGTGTGTTCACATCTCATTCCCTCCTTTCTCGTGTGCCGAATACTCACACACCTGCGAACGTGGTACATTTTGTTATAAAACAATATGTATTCTTGATTTTTAAACCCCCGAAAAGGAAGTTAGGGAGCGCTTTAGGAAGTACCGCTGGCTTACAGTCCTGTAGGGAAGAGCTGGTCAAGAGCTGAGCAACATACATCAGAGTAGCATCCACAGTGGGAGAGAGGCAGGAACACTGTGTCCGGCAGATCCAGGGGACGTGGTTCAGATGGGGCAGGGGCAGTCGGAAAAGAGTTTCTGTGCAGTTCCCAGGCCACTCAGTTCTTAGGAGTGACAAGAAGCCAGGCGTGAGATGGGGCAGGACGGGGGGGCCCAGGGGAGGAAGGGAGCTGACCCCATGGAGTGAAGGTGGCCAGGCAGAACTGGCAGTGGTGTGTGGCAGCTGAGGCCAGCCAGCTGAGAGGGCAGGGGAGGGCATTGGGTTCTCAATCTTTACCTGAGCGTCAGTCACCCTGAGTTGTTTTCCTACAAGTGTTTCAGAGTACTTGTCACACACCATGAACTACAGGGAAGGAACCTCGGCGTTTTCCCCTGAGAAGCTGTAAGGAAGCTGGTGACATGGTCTGTCTTGGGCTTTCAGGGGGCTTCTAATGGGAACAAGAGCAGGCCTGAGAGGCCAGTGAGCACACTGATGCTGTCTGCCGTGGGCCAGCAGAGGAGCAGTGGTGTTGGGAGGAGATGGCAGGGGAGGCAGAACAGGGGGCACAGGCTGCCTTCTACAGCCTGCAACATGCACGCTTCTGAAGTCACAGACTAAGAGTCTTCACTATCAGAATATCAGTGCAGATGTGGAACACACTTGGCCCTTCACAAGTGTAAATTTACTTAAACAAAAATCACGAGTGGTACCCCAAAGGATGGCAGAGACTGTGAATAGGAGATAATTCAAAAAAAAAAAATTCAACATGAACATGCCACCTGACAAGTTTTGGGGAAAATCAGAAACCAATATAAGTAGTTTTGAATTTCTGAAATTGTGGTGAACAGTATCAAATCAGATGCCAGGAAGAAGTGGCAAGGATATTCATGTTTAGAAGTGAAGAGAGCATCCAAGCCCAGTGTGGCGGAACGATGGCAGAACTGAGAACAGGCTCATGCTCACGTATGTGTGCACACACAGGCTCACGCTCACGTGCATGCACACACACCCTGGCGA
>CABHPP010116112.1:98029-112312 GCA_902168425.1 Peromyscus attwateri
GAACTGAGAACAGGCTCACTCTCACGTGCGTGTACACACAGGCTCACGCTCACATGCATGCACACACAGCCTGGCGTCTCCAGTGGCTGCAGTGGTGTCCCACTGTGGGGCCGTCATGGCTGCGTTTGAGCATGACTCACAACTTCCTCAAGGGAGATAGCCATTATCCACGTCATATAGGCCTCTGCTTGGAAGGTTAAATGTGCCCCCTAAATGAACACTGGACCTGGTGCGCTGGCTTCTGCCATTTTGGAGGCACAGTCTTGCCTGGCTCTTGGCAATGTGTGTCTCGGGAATGGGATGTCTTTATGAGCACTTTTGGCCATATTGATATGATTTCTATAATGAAATAATATATAGAATCACACAGTGACTCATCCACTAGTGGGTTCAAAATAGTAGTTCAATTTATCACTGCCTGCTCTGCAGACCCTTCTATTGTAGGTGAGAGTAATTAATTTTTCTAACATACAGTTACATGAAATTCAAGAGAATTCAAACTATCTTCTTCAGAGACCACACTATGCAGTACTCCATCAGATATGTGTATTTGTGATTATCTTTTCTGTGTTGGAGTGAAACTTCAAAAGCAGTCTATTTATAACAAAGAGCACTTGCATTTTGTATAAATTTATCCTTGAGCATGTTTAAAAGTACATTCAGACAGTCAGAACCAGACTGCACATAAAAACATTTCTGTTTAGTAGATTTTCAAAGCTACCATGAAAATGTAACATGTTGAGCTTTTCATAGTATAATTAATATATATTTATGTTTATGTAAATTATGAAAATAATGGCCGTCCTTCCAAGGAGCCAAGCAAGGCATCAAGGAAGAAAAATGTGCGTATTCAGCCCAGAGAGAAGGAATTGAGAATGGTAGTCACTTGTCTGAGCATCTGGAAATTATAGACCACATTCTACTTGCTGAGGGGTTTCAGAAGTGGTCATGAGAAGTGCGTACCTGCGTGTGCGTGTAGGGTATACAGGTGGAGAGTGGTCGTGAGAAGTGCATGCCTGCATGTGTGTGTAGGGTACACAGGTGGAGAATGGTGGAAGACTCTGTGTAGGACAGTTGGGGGAAATGTACGAGCAAAGTACCTTTGTGCTATGAGGAAAAAATATCCAAAAGAGCTGCCATGGGAGCGATGGACTGTTCACAGTACCAGGAAGTTGTAGGGTCTGGAGAGAGCCAGGAGGGCTGGCACTCGGTGAAGGTGACTGTAACAGACTTTGGAGGGTACTCCTGCTGGGAGGAGCTGACCTGGTAAGCACAGAAGTTGCTTTGCATAGTAAAAATAGCACAGCATTTTACAGGAGCACAGTGACATTCTCAGATCCGCAGAGAGACAAACAAGCCCAGTGGGAATGTGGGAACATGGGGAAGAGAGATCATCTTGTTCGCATCAGCACAGAGGAGCGATGTGTTTAAGCCAGGAGCAAACTGACATTGTGAGTGGACTTCAGAAGATACCAGGACACTTTCTGGAATCTTAACATCCCAGTGAAAGAAGATAGCTATTTTTAATGCAACTGTATTCTTATAATGTCATGAAACATGGTATAGTTACTAAAATAGTATATGGGTTTAGATCAAGGAAAATTAGAAATTTTAAAGGTTGATTCTGATCAGTAATAATGAAAATCAAGTGTTTTGTTTGAAGCATAGAAACTCATCTCCAATAAGATATTTCTCAGTAAAATACAACATATACAAATAGCACAGTCCAATAATTATAGACATAGAAATAAAGAGACATTACTGAACACAACACTAACACGAACAGTGAATCATTCAGTAAGGGCTGTGTGTCTAAGCATCCGCCCCTGCTGGTATATAAAGATTCCTCACATCAGTTTTCTGCTTCAGAAGAGTGAGTAGGAAGCTGACATGACAGTATATAGCCTTGCTTTCACAGGAGGGAGAGGGGCTCACTCTCAGACACAAATAATCATGTTACAGAGGGCTCTGAAGGCAAAATCCAAGAGTTTGCATGCTGGCTTGTAGCCTGCATGGAACAACCAAGGTTTTAGCAAGACGGATATATCAAAGGCAGTATTCAAGATGACTCCAAGAGCAGGCAGAGAATGGAGACTGAGTCAGGTGGAGGACTGTCTCAGAAAGAGTGGCCCTGGGAGTGTGAGATGTGTTGTCTTTGTTTTTGAACCATGTTATACACATTTTATAAAACAAAATACACAGTTTAAGCATATTTTAAATAGTTAAGATTTATTTTATATGAACTATTTCTTTTTAAATAATTGAGGTTTTCTGACTATTATCCATTTCCTAAAGGAAAGCTGTAAACAAACTTAGATACACCTGTGCTTCTGTCTTCAGAGATAAGTTGTTGGTGATGTCTGCTATCCTAGAAAAGAAACAGTGTACATGGATAGATGGAAACTGTGTGGGAGAAATGACGTTTGTACATATCTTGGGATTGAGGCACTTCAGGACATCCAGTAACAAGGCCCTCACACTCACTGAGGTGTGAATATAGGAGAGGAACTCATTGGCAGAAGAGCAAAGTGTAGGAGAGTCCTGTCTAGAAACGTGGAATTCAGTGTATGCTTGGGCAACAGGTCCTCTCGGCCTGGATTCAGTCACTCCAACTTGTAGATGTGTGAGTCATCCGTGATGGAAACTTCAGGGTAAAGAACTCATCAAAGAATGTAGGCATGTGGGGACTGGACTGGAGAACTCTGGGGGTGCAGAATGTCAGGTGGAACCTGTGGTCAACACTGAAATGGAGGTGGCAGGCAGAAGATGTGGCCGCGGAGCCTGTGGCGGGAGGAAAGCTTCCAGAGTGACTAGAATCTGACTACGTAGCATGTAGCATGCAGCCAGCAGGCCGACAGACATCATGGCAGCCTCTAGCTGATGGAGACATGAAGTCACAGGCCCTGTCCCAACCTGTTGAACTCGAACCCACATTTCAAGCTGCCCGAGGGATGAATAAGCGTACTGCGACTTCAGACAGTCGTTCAATGGAATGTAAACCTCCAGCTCCTTCTGGAACCCAGAAAGCCACCCGCTCTGTCCATCATCTATCTCTTCCTCTCCATGTGAGATGGAGGTTCAGCTAGACAAGGTCTACAGGCTGGACCTGCATGCTTCACAGGTGACCCTCTTTTGCTTTTTGTACAGTGGCTCTATTCATCTCCTCTGGAGGCACGTTTCCTTCATAGCATCATTTCCAAACCATTTTTCCATATTGCCTATGTATCATCAGAACCCTTCATGCATCCTTTAATGGGTGCAATCTTTTTTCGTGCTCAAGTAGAGACACAGGACCCTAGCATCCTTCTTTAGCTTACCCACAGGAGGGGCAGTTACTCACTGTGTTATTGGATGTAAGACGTGAATAGATTAAATTAGCCCACACTTGGGATTCAGACGATGGATTTGTCTCGTTCATGTTCATGGGGATCCGTGGACACACAGGGAGTGATACAGCTTCCTATACTGTAAGGTCAGCTCCATGTGCATCTTCCTCATTTCTGTAAGGCAGGGGCAAGTGTGACTCACACAAATTATCCAGGGATAATAGTTACATATTTTTCTGTTGTAAGATCCATTTCAAAGGTACTGCCAGAAACACACAGTACTTCTAAAAATTTCCCTCAAGGAACAGGGAGAGTTTCACAGGATTCCTTGTTACCTCCGTATTAATCCAGCCCCCATGCCACCTACACCCTACCAACCGCTGTTCCTGTGTTTGTCTGCCTCCGCAGCCCACATTTCTGAAAAAGTACCCCAAGAACTGGAACAATAATTGGAGCTTTGGAAGTCATCAATGACAATCTTGTTTAATTCTTTAAAATGTGACACTTCAAAGCAAAAATATCCTAATGTTTTCCTGAGGAGCATCCTGCTGGTATGATCCACAGATGGCTTGCTCTTGCATGGGTCAGAGTGACATAAGAATTTTAGTCCCCAATTAGAGCATTTGTGCCTCTAGAGTGCACAAATGGACCTCTGAGCTCTCCTTGTGTCTAGTTAGTGAGAAACAGCCTTGTAGGAGAGAATGTGACCAGACCACTCACAGCAGGAAGCTGAGTCCCTGGACTGACATCTGTTGAGTCTTGACTTGAGATTCAATACCGCACACCTCTGCAGCCATTTGCTAGGACAGCAATGGCAGTCTGGGCCAGAAGTGTTTTCCCAGTCAGTGGCATTAACTGGTACTGGCCATGTACATAACTGGCTTTCCAGATTCAATGTATCTAAGTTTCCCTCCTGAGGGCTTTTAGGCTTCTGTCCTTGTTAATCCCAGACATCAAGGAAAGCAAGAGACTAAATCAGGAAGAACTCTAAAATGCCAACAAAAACCTACTAATTCCATTCATTTGCTAGAGAAGAAGCACTTGGTGCAAATGTAGCATCTTTTGAAGACAGACCAAAATAAAGAGGAGAAATGAGAACTGGCATTCTGTTACTCAATAGAGTGACAGTACACAGTGATTGTGCTAGATTAGAAAAAAAAAAGAGTTTGAAAGTCCATACTACACAGAAATGATAAACATTTGGGAAAACAAGAATGTTCTTCCTGGTTTAAATATTACATGCCAAAACATCCTGTGGTGCCCATAGTGTTGTATGGTGTCCCTTGTGGATGGACAATTTTATACATTTTTTTTCCAAATGAAAACTCAAAGAGGCCATCAAAATCATACAAATACTGAAGCTTCCAAAGAACATCTCCAAATAGTCCTAATTCACAAATGAATTATATAGCACAAAATAATGTCAGGTCCACCATCTCTGGGTATCTGTAGACTATGCCTTGCACTTAACAGGATATTGCAAAGGCCCCTGTTTGCTGGAAATCTGTAGACTATGTCCCAGTATTTGAATGAGGGATTTTTCAAAACTGTCTAATACAACGAAAGTAAGAACCCGGCCATTTCACAGAGACCTGATCCTCATCTTTACAGGCTATTTATATGTGAGTTCAGATTTCCATCCTCTTTCCTGTTACTCAGAAGCCTGGGGGCCCTTTCATATTCAGAGGCCCTGGTCCCACCCTATCAATACAGGTTCACAGAGGCAAAGCTCTACCAGACACTGATCAAGAATTCTGGAAGCGTGGCCACAGTTCTAATCCTATCCCTGCAAGTGTCTGCCTACCCAGCATTCTTCCTTCCGTCCTCACAGCCGAGCATCAGGCTCCTGCTGCTTCCTCCTTGTTATCATCCCAGCCCAAGGCTCCAGCAAGAACTCTGTTTCCCTACATCCACTCTAACTGGTCATGCAGATCCTCCCTGGACCCTGCAGTCCTCATCTCCACTACCCATCTTCAGCATCACTACATCTCTCTAGAGTAGTGTGAGGAACACCCACTTCTGTAGTTCTGTGCTTCTGTATTCGTCTAGCATTTTTATGTGATCTCAAAGCTGTTCCTTGGAAATCCCCTGTTGGGAGGTCTTACTTCCTTTTTCTTCAGGGTGGAAAGCAGGTCAGGTGAGTACTTGCTCTCTATTCCATGACTACACCACTGTGGACCATCTTCAGTCTCTATTCCTCATCCCATGGCTGCTCCACTGTGGACCATCTTCAGTCTCTTTTCCCCATCCCATGGCTGCTCCACTGTGGACCATCTTCAGTCTCTTTTCCTCATCCCATGGCTGCTCCACTGTAGACCATCTTCAGTCTCTTTTCCCCATCCCATGGCTGCTCCACTGTGGACCATCTTCAGTCTGCTTGTCTTTCTCACTTTGCTCCCTCTGTTATTCATTCTATCAACTACTGAACTCCATCATTTAAACTGGCTTGCTGAAAGACATCAGGGCCTGATTTAAGTTCTCGGTGTCTCTTAGGACTTGTTTACAGCCCAGAGCATATTCTCTCTTACCTTTGTAAACCACCTTATACAAAACTTTACAATTCTCCCTCTGTTTTCTTTTCTTTCTAATCTGAGTTGGTCCTTATTCACATCTCTAATGCTTCATACTTCAAGAATGTGAATCCCTGTCCTTCAAGAGATGTAGCTGTGGTGTCCCTTAATAAAATAATGAAGAATTGGTCATTGGGTCCCTGAGGACTGAAATGAAGGGCACCAAAGCCCCACTGAAAGTGGAGAGGCCAATTTTTAATCTGACTGTGGAGATGAGCACTGACGTCAGTTGTGAAGGGTGATTGAAAGTTGGCCAACAGACCAGCAGCAAATGCAGAATCTTTCCAAGCCCAAATGGTCCATGGATCCACGTTGCTTGCTCACCTACATACTCCCAAAACTCATCAGGACAATCCACTGTCTAAACTTTTTTAAATGAACTTCATAAAATTCAATCCAAAGTTCCAAAATTACTTGGTGAAATTTAGACTTGAGTCTCTAACCTTCCAGCATAGCCAGATTGTACACACACACACACACACACACACACACACACACACACACACACACACTCAGGTTTTTGCTGACATGCCCTTTGTGGTGTGGTAGCAGCTCCATGACGGTACTCCTCCCCCTCTCTGTCACACAGCTGTACATCCAAGGGCCTTTCAGGTCATCTTCCCTTTAAGATGCCCTAGGAAATGAAACTGGGAATCCTCCCTGACATATCTTGATCACACCTCTGGATGCTTGTGTTCCTTGTGTATAATACAGTCATTGGGTAGAACATGTGTTACCAGAGTGTTCTCACCGCTAACATCCCCGAGTAAACAATCAGCTCCCCAAGGACAAGCAAGGTTCACCATCCTTATTTTCCCAAAGCCCAGCACAATGCTCCAGATAAACCGACTCTAGAGTTTTGAATGGCTTCTGGAAATGTCACTTTAAGAAGCCGCTTCATCTCTAGCTGCCTCCTGCCCAAGATCCTGTTACACCAAGGCTATAGAGCTAGAATTGTCCATCTCCTGCTCTTTCTTTCCCTGATCTTCTCCATGTGCTCTGCTTCCCTGCACCAGGTCTCTCTGCGATTTTAAGTTCCTTCCATTCTGTATTGTTTGGAGGGTTCCTGTCTTGCTTGGGGTTCAATTTCTCACTATGAATTGAGTCCCACAGACTAGGATGCAGAGCAAAGAGGCTTCCTCCTTCAACATGTCCATCTCACAGATTTGTTCTGCAGTGCCCAGAGACTGGGCCAACTGTTCTTCCTACCCACTACCAAATAAGTCAGCAGTTAGAAGACTAAAAAGACCATGAATTATGGAGCCTGGTGAGGGAAAGAGAATTGCAGTATAATAAGGGAAAAAAATGGACACTGCTCAGAAGCAGCCTTCCTATGTGACTGTCTCAGATTCCAAACAACTTAGAGAAAACCAGATAAGATGCATGACTGCTTAATCCAAGAGCTGTTGGGAAGGGAACAGAGTGCTTTCTCCACTGACCTGCATGATCACCCAAGCTGGCAGGATACAAGTTCAGGGTCACGTTCTGTACGAACTGTCATCCAGTCAGACAATGGGCCACAGTTAGGGAAGACTTCAGTGGGAAGCTGGAATCTACCAGTGTGTTTAGTGTTACTCAGGGAAGGGGCACATAAACTCCTCTGGCCAAGCATTCTGAACACAGGTGTGACCTGTAAACCCTTCCAATACCTAAGGTGTGGACACGAATGCCAGCCTCTAGTGTGGCTGTGATATATGGTATAGATTGAGGGCCACTGTCATTTTTCTGTCCCCTACTCATGCTTAGGAGCACATGTGTCAGTCTTTTTATGTTAGTGATGGTTGTCTCAAGTGCCCAGCTCATGATTGTGAAAGTTGCTGGAGCAGTATTTGATCTCTACATAGCAGAATGGTACTCCAGGGTTCCTCTATACTTCCTGCTGGGACACAGCAGGATCATCTAGGATCTGCTTCTCTAGATGCCTCTGAACAGTAGCTTTGTGAGCAGCCACCCTCACACATTCCTCCACTCTGTAGCTTCTTAGACAAGAAGTATAACCCACAGTAAAGACCATTTTAAAATCTCCGTAGCTTTTACATGGCTGTAGCTCGCCATTCTGGCTTTAAGAAGTTCTCAGAACAGCTGTTTTTATCAATGGTAGTCCATGCAACTGTCTTTGCTAGTGGCATTGTTAGATAAGCTTAGATAGTTGCCTCTAGTGCTCTCCATAGAAGTTGATTTGATGGCATGCTGAAATTCCTTTATAAAACAAAATTGTGAAGAGTCATATCCATGGCACAGCTACTGTTTGTGGAAACATCTGTAAAACAGGTGCTCAGAAATTACTTTGCAGAGTTTTTCTATCATGCTGAAGTTCAATAACTGTCCTAGTTAGGGTTTCTATCGCTGTGAAGAGACACCATGACTACAGCAACTCTTATAAAAGAAAACGTTGAGTTGAAGTGGTGGCTTACAGTTGCAGAGGTTCAGTCCATTATCCTCACGGCAGAGAGCAAGTGGCTGAGATTATGGCGGCACCCAGGCAGACATGGCGCTGGAGAAGTTGCTGAGAATCCTACATCTTGATCCAAAGGCAGCAGGAAGTGGTCTGAGTCACTAGGTATGGCTTGAGCATATGTGAGACCTCAAAGCCTGTCTCCACAGTGACACACTTCCTCCAAAAAGGCCACACCCATTCCAACAGAGCCACATCCCCCAATAGTGCCGTTCTCTGTGAGATTATGGGGGCCAATTACATTCAGACTACCGCAGTAACTACAGAAACATAAATACTTCCTGCATAGTAATCCACAGTGCCGAGGTGAGGCAACAGAGACACCAAGTTTGTTTGGTCTTGGCCTCTTTGTGGGGTTGGGTTCTTTTATGCTGTATCAAGTTCTTCTTCCAGCTGAGAGGAGGAAGAGTATGAGATGAAAGCCACCCTTGAGAGGTGAGGGGTCCTGGCATGGGAGGGTTCCTGGAGGGCAGTGCTATCTTTACACAGTGTTGAGACCAACTCCATCATGCAGCCACCAGGTCAGCAGCCTAGAGCTGCTCTCACACACTGACCATTGAGGGTACACACACAGCCAGTGCCTCTTCTAGAACAAACTGCTTTAAATTTTAATGAAACAAAATAAGAAATGAATACCTTGGCTAATTTTGTTCTTTGTAGTTTTCAGTCCTCTGCCCTAAAAAAATCTCCTACCTGACCATTTTCCTACCATCCCTCTGACATCTTCTCGCTGTGAAATGTGACCTTACTGTTCTGTTCATGGTGTAGATGGGAGTCCACAAAGTATTCCTGAAGTACTGGCATGTGGACCAGCTCAGCGACCTGTGGCTCCGGATGCAGAGGAAGATTGTAACTTGCCAGAAAGGTGAGCGCTCCCAGGCCCTCAGACCTCTATGACGTGAATTTCCAAACCACACAGTGCACCTCTGAGCTTACATGTCCACAGGGTCAGCATCACAGTGGTGGGCCTCCCAACCCCCCTGAGGATCCAGAGAGCTGACTCATGGGATACTGATGAAGCTTTATTTCATAGTTTCCTCTATCCCAGTTCCTGTATCAGCATTTGTAGACCTTCCCTATTTCATTGGTTATATTCTATATGAAACTGTGTAAGTCTTCAACTTAGTCCCCATTTGGGGGGAGGGAATAAACACATCTTACCATTTCTGCACCTTGCAGATTGCCAGCTATTTCCGGTCTCTTTGGGAAGCACAGGACACTGTGAGGTTGTGCCTGGAAATGTGCAGTGGGAAACCCCCCTGGCCCCTGGTGGCAGCTGTGATGCAGGTCTCTGTGGCATCCAGTGCAGGTCTCAGCTGTGCTGGGTTCCAAGAGCTGGAACCAGTTAATTGCCCAACCAGCATGTCCTGTAACTCTCCTTCGGACTTAGAAAACCCTTGACTCTATTCTCCTTCAGGGAGTGATGATGATATTTGGTGTGATTTCTTTTATGGCTGTTGGCATCCATTTCATTATAATTTTGGGATAGATTTCACTTTGAATTTGTTTTCTATCCAAATCTAAATGACTACTAAAAATGTGCATTTTTACAAAACAGCCAGTCCTCACATAAAATGGATATAACCAGTACATTAAAAAAATGGGGGCTGGGAATACATTCGGGCTCGCCCACATATGCGCGTGTGCGTGTGCGTGCATGCGTGTGTTGTGTGTGTGTGTGTGTGTGTGTGTGTGTGTGTGTGTGTCTGTGTGTCTGTGTGTGTGTGTCTGTGTCTGTGTCTGTGTGATATCTCTCTTGTGCAGGCATGGAAGTCAGAGGTCAATGCTTTCCCCCTTAGTTTTTGAGACAGGGTCTCTCACTAAACCTGGGACTCATCTGGTTAGCTAAGATGGCTGACCAGGAGCCCCAGGATCCACCTGTGTACTCTGGTCCCCAGACCTCTAAACTCCAGTGCTGGGTCATAGATGTGTGCCCCTAAAACCAGCTTTTCCACATGTAGATCTGGTGTCTAAACTCAGGTCTGCATGCTTTTCCAGTAATCACTTTACCCACTGAGCTACTTACTTTTCAGCCCCTTCAAACAGTTTTTTCATGGGTTGTTTAATTCATTGTAGAAGAGTACAAGAATAAATTAATCCATGTACCAAATTTCAGTGTGACATAATGAGCACAGGTCTGGTGTGTGTTTGAAATTTTTTCAAATGGGAAACATGCTAGAAAAATGGTGTGAGCTCCCCTCCATCTTGTTCTCCATTTCCTGTGTGGGTCTTGTTTGGCTGTGGCCTTGTGAGAAATCTCCACTGGGTCCCCTCAGTTTCTGATGATAAAAATCCTACCATGTGCAGAATTGAACACACCCAGTTTAAATTTTGGCCCAAGTTCAGAGCCTTGTTCCAAACCATAGCATCAAGTCCAAGCATCCCTTTTGGGCACTGCAGGCCCACTCCTTACAGAACAGCCCACGAGAGAGAGAGAGAGAGAGAGAGAGAGAGAGAGAGAGAGAGAGAAAGAGAGAGAGAGAGACAGAGACAGAGAGAGACAGAGAGAGACAGAGACAGAGAGACAGAGAGAGACAGAGACAGAGACAGAGAGAGAGAGAGAGACAGAGAGAGGGAGAGTATGGTCCTGGTCTCTGTCTCTCAGATGTTTCTGGGTTATGCAAGGTCAAGAGGAGAGGGGAGGAGGAGGAGGAGGAGGAGGAGGAGGAGGAGGAGGAGGAGGAGGGAGAGGAAGAAGAAGGGAGGAACAGGGAAGGGAGGAGCAAGAGGAGGAGGACGGCATTGGGGGAAGGTGGCGGCATGGACTGCAGACCCTGTGACCCTGCACTGGTCCCCTGGCTGGGACAGAGTCAGCGTGCTCTTTACACTCCAGAAGCATTACTTTGAGTCCTTGCACTCACGGGCAGCAGTTCTGTGGCCAGCCCCTTGTCACTGACTCACGACCCTGGTCACCTTCTCTCAGCAGACATCTCTTCTTTGAAAACTACCCTGCCTGGAGAAAGAGATGGGCAGATACCTCCATAGGTGTGGCCTGTCCCATTGGTCGCAGCTGTGGCTTTGGGACCCTGCAGCCTGCTGTGTTCACCCAGTTTCAGCAGACACGCAGCAAGCTCTCAGCTAGTCTCCTGTTGGGGCAGTAATAGCCTCGGCTCAGGAGGCAGCAGTCCCCAGCTCATGGTTCTGAATCCCCCTTCTCTCTGACTATGACAAATGGGCCCCTGTGACTCCATCCTGCATCCATGCGGGGGAGATACTGGCTGGGACTACTTGGAACCTTCCCCTGGCCCACTCCAGGTGGCACCTGCAGCCCTGCCTCACCTGGAGGCTGGTTGGAAATGCAGCCTCAGCACCACCCCACACTGACTGAATCCAAACTTGGCTCTCAGCCACAGCTGAATCTGGGTCAGGAAGAGCCCCATTTAACACAATGCTATGTGTGAACAGAGCATGGCACCCAGTACTCCTGGGAAGTGTCCTTAAATATAATTAGAGGAATCTGTGCCCCTCTTCCGCACGACGCCCACTTGAAATTTCTCTTCTAGTTAGCCTCACAAACTCAGTTGCTACTGTACCCAACCTGAGGGGGATGGGAACTTTCTGAAGATAACAATGGAGAGAAGCCTTGAAATAGCATTAAGAGAAAAACTATAATTTCATTTTGAATAAATGAAATAATGGACACCAAAAAAAAGGCACTTTAGAAACTACAGGCTTTTGAAAGTGAGCATTAGTTACTGGTTTTTATTTTTTCATCTCTTAGAATTGATATTAAATTCACTCAAAATTTATGTAAGCTGGAGACATTTCCATTTTTTATTTCGTGTTTTTGTTATTGCTAGTAAATACTTGAAGAAAAGAGCATTTTACATTTAAATCTGGAGAAAAGTAAAATTTAAACACAAACGAAATGAAGCAGCCAGTGTCCCAGTGGCAGAGGCGGACTTTAAAACTGTGGGCAAATAAATCTTGCTGCCCATTTCCAGCAGGCTTGTTTTGCTGTGTCCTTTGTGGAGAATGGGAGTTTTCTGCAACCCGTATGACTTTGTAAAAGAATTCTAGAAGGCTGGCCAGTAGGAGAGGATGAGTAGATGGAGCCATCTGCCTGTGGGACAGCGGACTCTGAGTGAGCAAAGGGGCATCCTGGGAAGTCTGGCGTTTGCTCTCCATGTTAGCCTGCCTCTGCTTGCAACAGCTTCAGCCTCTGGCTTGTTTCCACCTCTGCCTTCTAAGGGCAGTGCCTGCTTTTGTCCAGTGTAAGAAGAAAAGAGCTGGTGGGCAGCCCACACAGGTCTCCAGTCCCCTTCGGTGCATCCATCACATGTCCAGTGCTTCTGTGTCTTATCCTGCATGTTATGTTCCTGGAAGTCCGACTTGCCTTTTACTGTTAGAATTTCGTTGTTTGTAGATTAGTTCAGCATGGCCGTCTTGTAGGGAACTTGATGCAATTGTATTCTAAAGTAGCTTTCCATTTAGCATCGTCATCTGGATTTAAAGGGAGAAAGCCTTGAGGATGCTGGAGCTCCTTGCATGTTTTTTTTTTTCTTCGAAGCCCTAAGTAGAGAAGGCTGGGTCTAACGTTACAGCATCTCTTAGATAGCCCACATGTGTGTTGCCTTCCAGGCATGGGGGAGTCTCACACAGTGATTTCCCTCCGACATTGCCTGTCTTTTTAATCCACAGTGTCCTCTAATCTGAGGCATTTGAAGCCTGGGGGGATGGCATCTCAGAGGCTGACAGGCTAAAGTCAGAAGTCGGCAGTCGGTGCTGGTCCCAAGCATCTCAGTGACAGCCCTTGCACCTGCCTTGCCCACCTCAGGGATGAAGGCCAGTTCCCTTTCTCAGAAGGCAGCCTGCTCCATTTCCACCCCATGTTAATTGTTAGCAAGTTCTTTCATCTATTGATTGCAATATCCTTCCATGTGACTTCCCCTATTGCTGATCTGTCCCCCCTGGAGGGCCACAAATCACATCTAGAGGGCTGCAGGCTTGGGGGATGGAGCTGCCTCCCAAGCACAGAGGGATTTGAGCCCATGAGCTGCCATTCTTTGCTTGTGTTTACTGGAAATGAAAAGAATCCCATTATCATTGTGATCAACACACATATCTCCATGTGTTATATTGTTTCCGTATTAAATGGCACTAACTCTGAGATGGCCAAGTGTCTTTAGATCCTGCCTTCTGACTTTCCCTGCTGATCAATTATTAGTTTCACTGAATTTTAAGTTAATTATCCCCCAGATTTTACACATTTTTCTAGACCTGCAATCCTGAGAAGCAGGAAGGGTACATTTTCTGTTGTATCTGTAAAGTCTCTCTAACTCTCAAGGCATGTCAGTCTCTAGGAATTACATCAAAATCCTAGGAGTATTATGAACAAGCATTTTACAAACTAACCCAGGGAGCCTTGAGTGGTTCTTGAATGACCAGGAATCTTGAAAGACTATCAGTGCATTCCAAAATGGTCCAGGGGAAGCCACACCTGAGGTCCTTCTCATTGATTTGATCCAGGCCATCGATGTTAGCTTGTGCTACAAAAAGAAAACATAAGGGTGGAGGTGGCTCCTGCAAATTTTTCAGGAGAAACCTCATTTAGGGAAAGGGATGCCCATCATGCTGTCTTAGTTATGTCCTCTTTGCTCTTACAAAATACCCCCAACAAAAGTAACTGAACATTTTTTTTAAGATTTATTTACATTTATTATGTACACAGAAGAGGGCGCCAGATCTCATTACAGATGGTTGTGAGTCACCATGTGGGTGCTGGGAATTGAACTCAGGACCTCTGGAAGAGCAGTCGGTGCTCTTAACCTCTGAGCCATCTCTCCAGCCTGTAACTGAACATTTTATTTGGGCTCACAGTTCCACAGAAATGCAACCTATCTTAGTAAGGAACCTTAGTGGTAAGACAGGAGGCTAGGTGATCTCATTGCAGCCATGCCCAGGAGGCTGGGTGATCACATTGCAGCCATGC
>CABHPP010116113.1:0-13166 GCA_902168425.1 Peromyscus attwateri
CTCTCTCTCTCTCTCTCTCTCATATTTATATTTAGGGTTCACAGACTTTATTAGTTCAACAATAAACAGGGAAGGAAACATGCTAACTATCACTCCTGGGGCATCATTCACAGACACGAAAACCACCCTTCAAAAGCAAAACATTTATTTTTTTGCTAGGTGATTTTGGATTTTTGTGAGTATTCCTAAACTTGTTCCAGGACGTGCTAAGTTACCTGGCAATAGTTCGATGTTTTCAATCGTGAGTCTCCTGGTGTGTAAGTGATAGCTAGAAGTAATGTCAGCACAGGTCACTTGCCCAAGGAAACACCTGGGGCAGTACCATGAGAATTACAAAGTAGAAAATCTTAACTCCTCACTGAGGTGGGCTAACACTTACAGCTCCTGAACAGAGATAAGAATGGAAGAGAAGCAAACGTGGAGCCACAGAGGCTTCCTAGTGAGACCTTACTCAGGAACAGAGAACCTGAGCTTGCTGTACCCAGCAGGGCTGCACAAGGGGATGATTTGGCCACAGGTGGGTTTACCAGGTGTTTGGAAGGGTCTATACTTTGCTGTATGGTGTGATTTGATCTTGCAAGGGGGAGGTCTTTTGCCTCTCCCCGGGCATATTATAAAAAGTCCTTTTGAATAAAGGACGAGGCTGGTGGGTACTGACCCAGGCCCTCCTGAGACTATCCTGTGTTTCTGTCTTTCTTTTCATCGTCTAGGTCTATCTTTCTATCATTTCTTATCCCTCTCTCCTCCACCTAAGAACCCTTCAAGAGGTGGGAGCTGGACTCCTACGAGCAAAGAAGTGCTGCTCCAAGGAAAAGTGGTAGAATTACTGCACACCAGCTTGCTGGTGCTGCTCTCTAGAATCTAAAAATTTTAGAGTCATAGGTTTTCACGAAGAGATGGAAGTAGAACTCTCTGAGACAGTCATTCTCTGCAAATCCAGTGTTTGGGAGACATGTTTGACCACAGATTTTTTTTTTTAATCACCATCCTGTGGAACAAAGTGCTTAATTAAATCTGGCACTACAATAGCTACTTCACCATCAGAGAACAGGAGAAAAAGGAGGCAGTATCTATCAGCAAGTGAGGCCTACTTATCATCCGGTCTCAAAAGTGAAAGGCTGCTTGTTCAAGATGTCAGCTGTGTGGTGAGCCTAAAGGTCCTCAAGAGCTTCACAGACATGCTTCTTCCCCAGGCTCAACACTCTCAGGTGACTTGCTTTCAGGACCATCATGCATGTACCTTCCTGAAAAGCTTTTGTTTGCCCAGAAAGAAAATCTGACCCTCACGTTCTCTGACCAGGTCTGCTCCTTTCTGACTGCAGTTTTCTGATCTAACAACTTTTTCCCTATGACAGCACTTTTTTGCTTAGCTGACTTATTTCCTTTTGTATTTACAATCTATACCTCTTAGTCATAGTCAATAAAGATCTTCCGCGTTGTGGTCACCACTGTATGTTCATAGGTGTTTCCTTGGGCAGGTGACCCAGACTGTGCTGAAATCCCAGCATTCTGGAGGCAGAGGCAAGGGGATTTCTAGCTTAAAGCCAGCCTGGGCTACATAGAGAGATCTTTTTCTCAAAAGACAACACACATGCACATGTGCATGCTAGGCCACCTTAACTGTAATCCAACTAGGCTCAGGCTACTTCTAAAGTACCAAGGAGTCCCAGGTTTGTCAAAGTCTCAGTCATGAGCTATGCCACATCTTTAAAAAGATACACTTGGTAAAGTTTGCCCTAAACAAAAGTAAGCTAAAATAGAAAAAAAATATGAAAAAAGTTATACATATTTTCCTAAACAGTTAAATGCTGTATCTTTATAATATGCTTTTTAAAATTCTGTAAGTGTTCTAATTTTAGGTTTCTATAAATACATAAATAATACTAAGTTTTGAAGATTCTGTTCTAAAATTGAAGGCAGGCAGGCAAGACGGCTCAGTGGGTAAAAGGGGCTTGCCGCCAAGCCTGACCGCCCGAGTCAGATCCCTGGAGTCCATATGGTGAAAGGAAAGAACCAACTGCTGTAAGCTGTCCTCTGACCTCCACACACAAGGAAGAAAATCACTGGTATACTCATAAGGCAAGCGCTTATATTTACAATATCCTTTTCTTAGAAGGTAATGGTCAATTTCTTCACAGACTGGAGGTGGCAGCACTGAAGACGTCTTAAAGGAGACTGTACGTACACACACACACACACACACACACACACACACACACACACACACACAGAGAGAGAGAGAGAGAGAGAGAGAGAGAGAGAGAGAGAGAGAGAATGGTTTCCAGGCAACAAGACATGCCAAGTCTCTTGTTTTCAAAATTAAGATGTTCAAGTTGTGATAAGAACTTACGTATCTCTTCCACAACTTGTGGGTCACATTCTCTGTATTTTTCGACTTCTGCCTTAAGTTGATCCCTTTGGTTCCGAAATGAAGAAAGTTCTTTTACAAGCATGGCTCGTTCTTCCTGGATGTAAAGGATTTTATGTACAATTAGGCCAAATAATGTAGTAGGCTTTTTTGGACCACCAGCCCCCAAATCATGACACAGAAACTTACTATTAATTATAAATGCTCGACCTCAGCTTAGGTTGTCTCTAGCCAGCTTTTTTAACTTAAATTAACTTATTTCTATTCATCTATGTGCTACCCGAGGCTCATTTACCTCATCTATGTATGGACTGTCCATCCTATTTTCCTGCTTCCCCCGTGTCTGTCTGTCTGTCTGCTAGCTACCTGGCTCCCCTTTTCTCTCTGCCCACCAGCCATGCCTATTCATCCTCTGCCTAGCTATTGATGGGTTCAGCTTTTTATCAGACCAATCAAGTGCCTTAGGCAGGCAAGGTAAAACAACAACACATCTTTACAAATGCAGTATAAACAAGTGCAACACATCTTTACATAGTTAAACAAATATTCTATTCCACAACATATCTCATGTGTAATAAAGTAATAAGTTCTGTAAAACACTTATGTATTTGACATGATATATTTATATGGTCAGCTCCCAGTGTCCATGAGTTCTGCATCTGCAGATTCAATCATCTACATATCAAAAAATACTAAAAAAGAAAAACATATACACCTGTACTAAACATGTACAGAAATTTCCCTCAGTGTCAGTCTCTGAAATTTACAACAGAAAAAATGTTTACAGAGCATTTCTGTTGTAGTAGGAATTATATGTAATCTAGAGATTATTTAAAATTATGAGCATTATATAAGCTATATGCAACTATTATGCCATTTTATAGACATATATTACAATTATATGTAAGTATATATTTTACATATATATTATATATAGACATATATAATTTGCAATTTTCATTCATGTACTCTATGTGTGGAGCTTCCATCCTGAGGGTCCTAGGAGGTGAACTCAGGCTGTCAGGTTTGGCAACAAGCACCTTTACCTGGTGAGCCCTCATGGGTCCAACTTAAAGAAGGGACTTGAGCATCCAGATTTTAGTTTCTCACAAGGTCTTGGTGCCAATCCCTCAGTGGACACACCTCAGTATACACACAAATATGCACAGTGTAAGAACAAGCCTAATTCCCATCCTTCGCTGAAATCTCAAATGCCTTTCCTGTATACTGAATAATGAAATAAGAATAAATATGTAGAATTCAACAGTCATACAGGCAAGAACAGATGGTTACAACTGGATGAACTCAAGGATGATAATGTTATCACAGATCAGAAGAAATCTTGAACTGCTTTTGGGGTAACTTCATGGCTTGTGCTTATGCATGGGAGTCACAGTTTCTGGCAACATTAATCATTGAACAATTATGCTTCAAAAGGTGTGTGAAAAAATGTTCTAGATTTTTTTCAACTTTTAAATGATTAACCTTTATAAATATTTAAAGGGATCAGAAATGGCCTCCTGCCATTTTTCTTTCAAGGTGAACCAAATAAGGCTTTTAAATAGCATAAGCCAACAGGCACCCTTTGACATTTTAGACAGAGCCCTCATCAACACAGAGATGTCACAGTGCTATGACTGTGACTGACATTTGTGAAACCTAGAAAATAACTCATACAAAATCAAATCCTGGTAAAGACTCGCAGATAAATACAAGGCAAAAATCAAAGTTCAAGAGGCCTGAATGGGGCTGGCCTAGGGCTTCCCTGCAACCCTGTACTTTCTGTTTGTACTCTGGTTTTGGTTTCGCTGTTGTTCTTGCTGTCTAGAGAGTGTTATGTTCTAGAGCAGACAAGCCCAACAAAGCACTGCATGATGGGAACAACCTAATTCTGCACATTCCAGTACAGGGTCATTAATCACATGTACATGCAATACGGTAGCTAACGCTGAAAAACTGGACTATATATGATTTAAATGTAAATGGGTGCATATAATTAGTAAATGCCATACTGACACAGCTCAGAGGAATTTGAGGCTAACTAGAATGTGCCAGAATGGTTACTACTTGTAGTGATCTATTGTTTACCCTAATAAAATTTGCCTGAAGATCAGAGAGACAAAGGAATAAGCCACTGCCATGTCTTACTTCGCCAACTCCACAAATCCTCTGTATGTCTCTGAGTTCTCAGATGAAAGGCTTCAGCCAAAAGAGTTTCTAGCAGAAAGGTACGCTTCTGCTGAAAAGTCTTAGTTCCTGTATCCTCATGCCTTATATACCTTTCTCCGCCCACCATATCACTTCCTTCTTAGTGCTAGGATTAAAGGCGTGTGACGTCCCAAGCAAAGGCATGAAATCTCAAGTGCTGGGATTAAAGGTGTGTGCCACCACTGCCTGGCTCTGTTTCTCTCCTAGACTGAGTCAATCTCATGTAGTACAGGGTGGCTTTGAACTCACAGAGATCCAGACAGATCTCTGCCTCCCGAGTACTAGGATTAAAGGTGTATGCCACCACTGCCTGGCTTCTATGTTTAATCTAGTGGCTTGTTCTGTTCTTTGATCTTCAGACAAATTTTATTAGGTACACAATATATTACCACAACTACTTGCTGTCTACACCCAGATTAAACATGTTTCAGTGGAAGAAAGAGGAGGAGAAAAAAAGCTAGAGAAGATAGGAGAAGCAAAGGGGTGAAGGTCTGTGTGAGCTCAGAGGTAAAATCTCTGCCATGGTAGTTAACGTCTTCATGCTTCTAGTTCCTCAAGTACAAAACCGCAGTCACTTCTCATACTGCTGGCAGGCAAAATGTACTTTAAAAGTTCCTGACAATGTCCTGGTGTTAGGGACTTCTTCAGCAGCTTCTCCATGGCTGATCCCTAACAGACAGGGTTCTTCTGAAAACTGTTGCTAAGACTTCCTTAGGAGCCTTTCTGATTACTATACCCTTCTGCTGGCTGAAAGCTCCATCGTGGCTTGAGAGTAGACTCCTCCTTACCCACAGCTACATTGGCTAAGTGGATTGACTCATACTCAGTTTCTAGACAAGCTAATGCCACTATTCATTGATGGTGCTTCTATCCACTACAGAAAAAGTTAGAACAGGTTTGGATGATAACTGGAGCTTCCCTTCCCTTAAATGGTTTACAGAAATTACCATCTTCTAATTACTATCTGTGACTGTGCTGGAAACTAACAGAAAAGAATAAATTTGAAGTAACGTGGAAGCACAAACTCCCTGTAAACCTGTGACACGGTCCTTTCTGCAATGTAACATTCTCAGATTGCTTCCTTTCACAGTCAAGTGACAGGAATCGAGGCTGAGGTTGAGTGTCTAGGAGTTCGTGCTGATCTTTAATGTTAAAATAAAGAGATTTTCCTCAGTTGTTGTCGTCCTTTTCTTCCCAGTGGTAGAGTGCTTGCCTAGCACGCACAAAGCCCTGGCTCCCAAATCTAGTATCACAAGAAGGAAAGAAATAGACCCTGCCTCTCTGCCCCCATCTCCAGCAGATCAAGCAGATCTCCTACAGCCTCCCCAACCATTACCCTCAACCCCATCCCTTTGTCACAGAGACCAACTTCTGCAGGCACTTCCTGGGAACCTGCCTGCCACATCAGCTAGGAAAGCAGGTGGGCAATCTTCAGACCTTTACTCTCTCTCCTCTCTCCAATCTAATCCCCCAGTCTCACATCCCCAGCTCTGGAGCAGACCGACTGCTGCAGCCTCCTCTTCCTCTCTGCCCCATCTCTAGCAGATCACACAGATCTGCTCCTACAGGCTGCCACTGCCCTCCTCCCCACATCCTTTTGTCTGAGCCCCCAACTCTAGCAGATCACACAGATCTCCTACAGGCTGCCACTGCCCTCCTCCCCACATCCTTTTGTCTCTGCCCCATCTCCAGCAGATCACACAGATCTTCTCCTACAGGCTGCCACTGCCCTCCTCCCCACATCCTTTTGTCTGAGCCCCCAACTCTAGCAGGCAATTTCGGGAAACCCAGCAGACTACCAGCTTTGGCCTCTCCTCCCTCTCTGCACCCATTCCCAGGGGACTAAGCAGATCCTGGAGGCACAGCCTGTATTCCTCCCTCAGTGACCCCATCAGCGACCTCCTAGCCCTCAATCCCACTTCTAGCCCAGCTCCACCCTAAGTGTCAGGTTCCAATATCAAGAAACACATTCTAAAGGGAATCCCCAGTGGCCATACCTGTCAGGATCTCAGAAGCATTCCCTACTAGGCAACACACAGCCACCACACTCTCCTAAGAACCAGAAAGGGTAATAGAAACCAGGGAACAAAATATTCACCCAACAAAGACAAGACCAGATATCAGCACCTAGAATTACAACTTTCCCAATCCCAGATGCCGAAATGCCAGTGTAAAAACACAATCAAAAACAGCCAGGACAACTAGAGCCCAGTAACCCTACCATAACAGGCCATGAGAAATGCAGTGTAGCTGAAGCATAAGACAAGGACTTCAAAATAGCCTCTATGAATATGTTAGAGGTTCTAAAAGAGGAAATTAATAATCCATTAAAGAAATCGATGGAAACACAAACAGTGGAACGAAAGAAGAAAACAGTTCAAGAACTGCAGGTGGAAATAAAATCAATAAAGAAAACCTAAACTGAGGGAAAACTAGAAATGAAAAATTTAGAAATTCAAACAGGATCCTCAGAGGCAAGCATCACCAAAAGAATACAAGAGATGGAAGAGAGAATCTCAGGCATTGAAGACAAGATAGAAGAAATGGATAGACTAGTCAAAGAAAATGTTAAATCTAAAAAATCCAGGCACAGAAGATCCAGGACATCTGGGATACTGTAAAAAGACCTAATCTATGAATAACAGGAATACAGGGAAGAAGAAGCCCAAAGCAAAGTACAGTAAATATTTTCAACAAAATCATAGAAGAAAACGTCCCCAGTCTAAAGAAGGTGGTACCTATCAAGGTGCAAGAAGCATCAAAACTCCAAACAGACTGGACAAGAAAAGAAATTCTTCACATAACATAATAATCAAAACACTAAACATATAGAGCAAAGAAGGAGCATTAAAAGGCCAAATAACATATAAAGGCAGACCTATTAGAATAACACCCAACTTCTCAATGGAGATTCTAAAAGCCAGAAGGGCCTAGAGAGACTCTGAGACTCTCGGATGCCACTCCAAAACTTTCCATCACAATAGGTGGAGAAAGAAAGTGATTCCATGACAAGACCACATTTAAGCAGTTATTTATCTATAAACCCAGCCCTCCAGAAGGCACTAGACAGTGGTTCTCAGCCTTCCTAATACTGCGACCCTTTAAAACAGTTCCTCATGTTGTGGTGACCCCAACCATAAAATTATTTTCGTTGCTACTTCGTAACTATAATTTTGCTACTGTTATGAATCATAATGTAAATATCTGTGCTTTCTGATGGTCTTAGGTGACCCCTGTGAAAGGGTGTTCACCTCCCCCAAAGGGGTTGCAGCACACAGGCTAAGAACCACTGTGCTGGAGGGAAAACTTCAACCTGAAGAGGCTAATGACACCCAAGAAAACACAAGGAATAAATAATATCAGATCAACAAATCAAAAGGGAAAAAAAAAACAATCAACAATATAATAACAGGAATCACCAAACACTGCTCATTGATAAGTCTCAACATCAATGGTCTCAATTCCCCAGGAAAAAAGACACATTGACAAAATGGACCCGAAAACAGGATCCATGCTTTGGTTGTATCCAAGAAACACCCATTAACATCAAGGACAGAATTCACCTCTGGGTAAAATGATGGAAAATGATATCCCAAGCAAATGGATCTAAGAAGCAAGCCAGTATAGCCACTATATCTGACAAAACAGACCTCAAACCAAAACTAATCAGAAGAGATAGGGAAGGACACTACATACTCAAAAGAAAAATCAACAAAGAGGATACTGCAGTTCTTAACATCTATGCACCAAACACATGAGCACCCAAATTCATAAAAGAAACACAACTACAGCTTAAATCATATATTGACCTCACATAGTGACAGTGTACACAGCGCCTTGGATTTTAGTTAATTCCAGATATAGTCAAGTTCACAACCAAGAACAGCTATCACAAGTCTACCCCTTGTCAGCTTGACACACAATCATCTCTCTTTATGTATGCTTAATTTCCAAATGCAAACAATAACCAAGCCGTAATTATGCCTAACATGATATAACTATGCCACATACAATCGCAAATGCATTATATATTTCATCAGATAACATACAACCACAAACACATCATAAATTTAGAATGGGTGGCAATGGACATCATTTCAGTATCTCAGACTTAAATATGATAATCACTGATATTGATGTTATATCACATGATAAAGAAATCGAGGAAAGAAAACACAAATATCTGTACAAACACATTCTTAACAATTACAACAGAAACACTTACGTCAATTATAATCCTCATTTCTGCAACTGACGAGGCCTTAGTTGGTATTTGTAACTACCTTCCTCTGCTACCACTGTCCTTCCTCCACCCTCAGCAAGCACCTCAGCAGGTCCTGGCTCTTTTCCTGGAGGACTGACTCATACCCTCATTCCTCAAGAGTCTGTGCCCTTGGTCATCCTGCCTGGATTAAGATGTTGTACTTTAATCACCAGACATAATTAACACCAAGAGATGTCTGCACTCCAGACATAATCTTTCTCACCTCCATTGTGAAGCAATCCAATTTCCCCTCTTAACACTGTTATTCCTTTCTTAGCCTGTTGACTTAAGGGCAGCAGAAGCCCAAAGTGGTCAGGTGGATGTCTGAACTTCCACTTCAAAAGAATGTTTGTTGTGGCTCTCTGCAAGAGCACTCCCCACTCTGGAACCAAAACGTCTACACCAGCAGAACCGAAGGTCGTGGGAATAGGACACAAAAATTTTCCTGGCCTGGCGTTGGTGGCGCACGCCTTTAATCCCAGCACTCGGGAGGCAGAGGCAGGCGGATCTCTGTGAGTTCGAAGCCAGACTGGTCTCCAAAGCAAGTTCCAGGAAAGGCACAAAGCTACACACAGAAACCCTGTCTCGAAAAAACCAAAAAAACAAACAAACAAACAAGAAATCCTAGTGGGTCACTAGGGGTGATATTGAATGGAACTATTCCCCTTTCCACCCCTTGATTCCTGGACCCATGGATCCTGTACCATATATTGGACAGCAATTCAAAGCATATACTACTGCCTTCTGGAGAACCTGCCCCAGCTCTCCAGGCTGCTGCCACCTAATTGGCATTGTGACTGTGTCTTTAAAAGGCCATTCCATCTTTCTCTAAGGCCAGCTGCATGATGAGAACATGGTAAAAACCAGTGGACTCCATGATCACGGGCCCACTGTCACACTTCTCTGACTGTGAAGTGAGTTCCTGGTCAGAAGCAACACTGTGTGAAATACCATGTCGGTGATCAGGTATTCTGTAAGCCACGGGCGGTTGTTTTAGTAGAAGCATTACATGCAGGAAAGGCAAATCTATAACTAGAGTAAGGACAAACTGTTTTCCTTTTCATAGAGAAAGTGGTCCAATGGAGTCAATCTGCCACCAGGTCACTGGCTGATCACCCCAGGGAATGGTGCCACATCTGGGGCGTCTCTGCTGTTGGCTGATCTGGCACTCAGCAGCAGCTGTAGCCCTGTCAGCCTGAGAGAGTGAAGTTCACATCATGGAGCCCATGCACAACCTCCATCTCTACTTCCATGGCCACTTTGTTCATGGGCGCACTCAGCAGTGACTAGGATGGCTGGGGAAAGATGCAGTCTATAAAATAGGTCATCCAATCCACTTGCTTACTGAATTCCTCCTCTGCTGAAATCACCTGATAAGCATTTACATGGGACACAAGTATCTTCACATCCTTCACCCATTTGAAGAGATCTATCCACGTACTTCTTTCCCAGATGTCATTCTCACCAATTTTCTAATCATGCTCTCTCCAAGTCCCTGACCATCCAGCCAATCCATTGAATACAGTCCATGAGTCAGTGAACAGTTGCACATCTGGCCATTTCTACTTCCAAACAAAATGTATGACCACATGCAATGCCTGAAGTTCTGCCCACTATGACAATTTTCCTTCGCTAATGTCTTTTAGGGTTGTCTCAGAAAGGGGTTGTAATGTTGTAGCTGTCCACTTCTGGATGATGCCTGTACAACATGAAGAACCAGGACCTAGTCTTCTCTTCCTCGGTTATATGGCACATCCCATGAGGCTGTAGATGCATTCTTGGCAGTTGATGGCATTGTAATTGGAATAGAAACCACAGGCATTTAGGTAACTTCTTCATGTAACTTGCTTGTGCTTTCAGGACCTGCTTGGGCCTGATCACATGGATGCCACTTCCATTTGATAATGGATTGCTACTGTGTACATCCTACTTTATGGATCTCATGGTAACTTGGTAGCCCATTGCCACACATTCAGTTTCCACTAAGGCCCAACAGCAGGCCAAGAGCTGTCTCTCAAAGGGAGAACAGTTGTCTGTAGATGATGGTAGAACTTTGCTCCAAAATCCCAAAAGTATCTTCTGTGGTTCCCCTACAGGGGCCTGTCAAAGGCTCCGAACAGCATCCTGATCTGCCACTGACAGTTCAAGTACCATAGGGTCTGCTGGATCAAATGGTCCAAGTGGTAGAGCAGCCTGCACTGCAGCCTGGACCTGTTGAAGAACCTTCTGTTCCAGGCCTCACACAAAGCTAGCAGCTTTCTGAGTCACTGGTATATGGGCTGGAGTAACACACCCAAGTGAGGAATGTGCCGTCCCCAGAATCCAAATAGGTCCACTAAACATGGTGCTTCTTTCTTGGTGGTGGGATATCATCATGCCCCACACCACTGGACTCCTAAAAATTTCACTAAAAATTTCAAGGTAGAAGGCTCTTGGATTTCAGTTGGATTTATTTCCTATTCTCTGAGGCACATATATGTTACGAATAAGTCCAAATGGTTGCTACTTCCTGCTCATTTGATCCAATCATCATAATGTCGTCAATCTAGTACACCAATGTGATATTTTGTGGAAGAGACAGATGATCAAGATCCCTTCTAAGTTATGACACAGGGCTGCAGAGTTTATATATCCTCGAGGTAAAACTGTAAAGGTATACTGCTGGCCTTGCCAACTGAAAACAAATTTCTTCTGGTGGTCTTTATCAACAGGTACCAAGGAAAAGGCATTTGCTAGATCAATAAATGTATACCATGTGTGAAGAGATGTGCTAATCTGCTCAAGAAAGGACACCATTTCTGGTATAGCAGCGGCAACTGGAGTCACTACTTGATTAAGTTTTCGACAGTCAACTGTCATTCTCCATGATCTATCTGTCTTCTGCACTGCCCAGATGGGATGGCTAAAGGAAGATGTGATGGGAACCATGACCCCAACATCTTTCAAGTCCTTGATGGTGGCACTAATTTCTGCAACTTCTCCTGGGATGCAATACTGTCTTTTATTCACTATTTTCCTTGGCACAAGCAACTCTGAAGGCTTCCATTTGGCCTTTGCAACCATAGCCCTCACTCCACAGGCCAAGGAACCGATGTGGGAATTTTAAGTATATCTCTCCCCATTACACATTCTGGGACTGGCGAAATAACCACAGGATGAGTTCAGGGACCTAACAGACCTGTGAGGTGGACTTCAGCACAAACTCCATTAATCACCTGACCTCCATGAGCCCTTATTTTAACCAGAGGGCCACAATACTTCTTGAGGTCTCCCCCAAGAATCAGTGCAATTCGGATACATTATCCAATAGACCCCAGGAAGTCTGATTGTTTCCTTTTCCCCAATATACAGTTACCCTTGTAAAAGGCCACAGGTCCCTCTGGGGAAGGACTGAGGAAAGGCTAACAGTAAAACTCAGGTATTTTATCAATGTCTTTCCTCAGGGGAGCCTGGCCACCCCTTCATTCAAGGGATTCTGGGTCTGCAAACCGGCTCACGTCTGGAAACTGATTCACAGGCTGAGATTCTCTTTTGCCATGATCCAATGTAGCCTTGTTTTTTGTTGCTTTTTTTTTCATTTGTTGGAGAATTTTTCTGCTTATATAGATCAAACAAAAATGCAATACACTTTTTTTTTTTTTTTATCTATTTTATGCCTGAAAACACCATGACTGATTAGCCAGTACCAAAGGTCCATGTGAGTCATGCAACCATAAAAATCACTTTGCCCATGCTGCCCATTATGGGTCAGGCCATTATGGACATTGCTTTGCCTGGGTTGCCCATTATGATAACTATGATCACCGTGCCTTTGGCAATTCAGTGCTGCTACCTGGCCCCTGCTACTTCGGGGCCCAATTAAACCCACTGCATTTAATTCGTCCAATTGAGCAACGGCATTTCCAACCCTAAAGTCTGACACAAGGAAGAGGGCGACAACAAAGCTCGTCAGATGTGCTGGTGCCCCTCACCATTTTGTGTCGTACAGGATTCATGAAGGGCATGTCCTCTCAGTCTTCCCATAGTGGAGGATAGGTTTGACACAGTGCACTCATTCTCACATTGCAATTTCCCTGAGTCCTAAAATCCCTTCACTGACCCTAAGCCAAGGGATATCAGGCATCTCCAACTTCCTTTTCAGTAGACCATCTTTTGACAAATGTTTCAGCCAACCATTCAAGCAGACTTTTGACACTTTTTTGACGGAGAATATACCCTAAACCTAGAATTTCTACTCAGTGAGCCCATGGCAATAAACTTCTATCCTAAACCTAGACTCTCCACTCAGTGAGCCCATGGCAATAAACTTCTATCCTAAACCTAGAC